>BQNB010175035.1:0-13201 GCA_026074375.1 Tanacetum coccineum
TTGTACTGTCGGTACTAAGTTAGAAAAACATAAATCCTAACATTTTTAGTTTTTAAAAATTTGAATATAAGCTCATTTAGAGCTATGCTCCATCTGTTTTAACTCTATTTTCAGTCCTAAGCTTATTTGCCAGCTTATTTATAAGCTGGCTTTAAGCCCCTTTGAAACTAGTAACAACTCCCCTCGTGCAAAACCCGTTTTTCTCACCCCTTTTTCTTGCTTATTTGTTAGTAAAACCCTAGGTTTCTTTGCTTTTCTAGAAAGCCTATAAGTAGCTTTTTAAGCTCCTATAAGCCAGAAAGCCAAAAAGCCCCTCTAGGTAGCTTATTTTTAAGCTAGAAAATGGCCTTTTGGGCTTTTCACCTAACAGTACTAACTCCAAGTTAGTACTGTTGAGGCATTTTTGCTTATTGAAGCTTATTAACTTATTATTTCTGCTTATTTAGGATTAGCCTAGCTTTTTAGAGTAGATTAAGCCCATTTTAGCTTATTGTTTTTAATTTAGAGCTTATATAAGCTTATTTGCCTTTTTAGAGTAAATTTTAAGTGTTTAGTAGTTTTTTTTAGCTTATTTGCCATTCCAGCTTATTTTAGTTGCTAATTTTTGTTCTTAAGTGCTTATTAGATATTGCTTATTTGTCTATCTTAGCTTATACTAAGTTTTCATTTGCTTATTTGCCTAAAACCGCCTAACAGTTAAGCACTTTTTAGCTTTAGGATAAAATTAGCAAACTGCCTCTTTCTTTTGCTTATTTTCGTGCTTATTTGTAAGTTACAAAATTTTTTCCTTTTTTAAAGTTGCTTATTTTTAGCTTTTTTAAAAAGTTGTAAAAAAAATAAGAAATAAAAGTGTTGGGATTAGGGGAGGACCCGAGTGAGCAAGACTCAAACTCGAGACCTCAACCCCATCAACCAACACTTTTATAACACACTCACTACCGCTGTGCTACAATAGCTCATCCGGTAGTGAGTTGTATTATTAATCTTTTATAAGCTTGTTAGCTCATTAAGCCCATAAGCTGTTTTCAGCTTATAACAGCTTATTTATAAGCTGTTTTTCCAGTTTTAGATTTTTCATAGGATCTTTATAGTTTAACTTATTTTTCCTAAATTTTTGAGAATTTTTTATAATCGTTTGATATTTTTTATCATTTATTTTCTTTTAAACTGTTTTTTAATTATAATAAATTAAATAAAAATCAAAAAAATATTTTTCTTTTTTAGAAAAATTTATTTTATCAGTCTTCACTTAGGAAAAATAGAAAATCTTTCGTAGGGTCATTTTTGTAAAATTTTACTTTTTAATGAACGGGTTTCGACCCCGTTTTTGTTTTCTCATTTTTGAGCTCGTTTTAGCTCCGTTTTTAGTCTAGTCTTTTTTATTCTTCATTTTTAGTCACATAGAGTAGATTAGAAGTGAAAAAAAAAATCAGTTTAGGCTTAATTTTGAAAACTTAGGGTTTTTGGTGTGTCGTTTTAGCTTTCCGTTTCCGTTTTTCGTATAATTTGCGTTATTTTCTCGTTTTTAGTGTAGATTGCGTTACTTTTCTGGTAGATTTAGAAATCCAAACCCATACCTTTTTCATTCAAACATCAAATATCAAACCGACTCTCGACTTTCCAATTTCGCTCCTCGTTGGGACTACGACCCGGGAATATCATATCATATACTACTCTCGGTTTTATTGATTTTTTTAGATTATCCTTATTATATATATATTTTATTATATTATATAAAGGTGTAATTTAAAAAATCAATCAGGTTACACCGTAAACTATTCGAAATCTATAAATAGAGGCCTCATTCAGACAATTTGACATCAACCATTCTACCACAGATCTAAGGGGTGATCAAGGCCTCCATAGCTCGAAGAATTCCACCAGAAGTCCAAGGGAGATCACACTTAAACTTACTTTTGTATTTAATCGTTCATAAACAACTTCTATAAGAATTATGAGTTTTCCATTCATGATTATCTTTATTAATTCTTGCTTTCTTGTTGCTATGAGCGGCTAAGCACTTCAAGTGCTAGCCTAGTCATGAATCTACTATTGTTATAATGTTTTTTTCCTGTTAGATCATGGTTTCGTTAGATATCCTTTTGACTATCGTGTAACCCTGGGTTTTGGTAGTATTGCTAGTGGTTTAGATCATGTTAATCCTGTTATTAGATTACCACTTGAAAGTGAGATTAGCATGGTACTTGGGAAGGTTGATCATTCCAACCCTAGTGCATGAACTAACCTTGTTATCGCATCTATCACCTAATACACTTAAAAAGAACATGAACTCTTTCAGAGGGGGTTAATAATCTGCATAGGTTATTAGACTAGTTTTTTAAGATAGTTGGGATTAATCACTATGACCTGGTTACCCTACCTTCTTGACTTTTAGGGGATTCGAGATCGCAGGAATTATAGGGCAGACTAAAGATATCTATTCAGGTATGTCGACTTTAGAAACCACCAATGAAACCATGATGTAACATTGCACAAGAAAATGTAATTATAACGGTAGTAAGGAAATAGCTAGGCTAGCATGCTTCTCTCCCTGATATCTTCTATCTCTTTTAATTTCCGCATATTTACTTTCTTGTTAATCTCAAAATCAATCTTAAAACTACTTCAAAAATGTGACACTTCAAATTAAAACTAATTAACACTTATCACTTAGGACGACCTCGGATTTACCATCTCTACACTACTCACGATCGGGTTCTCTGCCCGTTAGTGTGTTTTTTAGGTGAATCAAGTTTTATAAATTTAAAACTTGAATAAATATATTTTAAGATAAAATACGCATCAACTCAATATACGAAAGTTTGAAATAAAGACAATAGAATTATAAACTCCAAATGCAAGATCCTAAGGTCTCGCCAGCCATGCACTTTTCCTTCTTTAACCTCAATAGGCTCACCTGAAAATGATACTTTAAAACGTCGACATAATGTTGGTGAGATTAATAGGTTTAACACAATTACTTACTCTTGCTGCGAATCATAACCATTAGGACATACATGAATATTATACACCAATGCAAGCAATTAAATCATCACACAGTCGATTACACACAGAAATATTATACACAAATGGAAGTAGTTAAGTCATTACACAGTCGATTACACATTCGGTCTTAGATTAGCACTGGCACCTCAAGCTACCAAGCTCACCCAGAATGTACTCATATCTCGCACATAGTATGGGGTAGGCGTACCCCTCCAATCCAAATCACCACACAGCATGGGTTAGCGTACCCTTCTGATCCAAAAATGCATACACATAAGCCATATAATATCAATTAATGTCCAAAACCAAGTAAACAATTATTCGCAACGCTTAAAACATTTTAAAATAAATTTAGTATCATTTTCACCCAGAACATAGAAAAATGGGCTATGAATACTCACCTCACGCTTTACAAATGCGCACAAAAGTATGGCTAAAATCTACACAACAAATTTAACGGGTTACTCATGATCAAGGCTTTACAGCCCTAAATCATGTAACCTTTAAATTGATGGATTCTAATGTCTATCATACACTTATAGACATCCCACCATGCAACCCATACTCTATTTGAACCCGAAACACTTTTTATCCCTATATTCAAATTCTTAGATTATGGCAGAATTTTATTGTCACTTCACTACCACCAATAAAATACTAAACGACCTAATTGGACTTCCATATTGCATTCCCAACATATTCAATGGGTTGTGTAACTACTTTAATTTAAAAAAAAATAAGTCTAACTATTTTTAAAAAAATTCAGCATCACAAAGTGTCTAGAATATGACCTGATTCGACTACCAAAAAGTTTGACTTGATCAGACCCATTTAGACATTTGAGAAAAATCAACAAAATTACAAGAGTTCCTAGACATCATGAACCTACACATGTAGCAATTTCATCAATTATAAAAATGTTTTGATAAGGTTTTTGACCTCACAAACACAACCCAAAATTTGTCCCAAAAACTCAAATTCAACAATGAATCTTGTAAAATTATTTTGACTGGCCTCCACTCACTTTTAATTCATGAAACCACTTGCGTTGGAAAGTATACTCTCTGAAGATAATTTTAGGCTCAAGAAAATCAATAAAAGCTATTCGTATGACCGAGTTATGACTCTTACAAGATGACCTAAAATTCTTCCCAGATTGTGATTCTGAATTTACGACAATTAAACCTAATTCCACCCATCCATACGCTAATTATTATACCCAAATCAATATTAGATGATCATAACATCATATTTCTAGAATTTTTATAAAACTCTAATCCATCAATTTGTTACATAATTTAAAAGAATTTAAATTGGAAAGAGTATATGAAAATTTAACCTTAAACCGTGAATTCCTACGATTCTTCTTCTAAATTTTATTCAAAAAAAATCTTGTTTTCTTCTTGGTGAGGGGAATGGTTCGACACAAGGAGAAGGGGAAGAGGAAACTAATTTAGGTTTCCGTGTTTTGGTATAAATAGTAATACAGTTTATTTGTTTCCTAAAAAAAGTATGCTTATCTTTTCTCTCCTTTTCTTTCTCCCCAAGCCGACCCAACACCACAACAAAAATATAATTTTTTTTATTAAATTTTGGTCTCCCCATAAATCTATATTTTATTCATTTAAAAAAAACTATTTACTACTTTCTTACTTTAAACACTTAAATAAATACACAACTTAAAATAAAAACACTTATGCCAACTATTAATTTTCCTCAACTATTATTATTATACACTAACTTAATAAATTATCATTTCTCAACTCACTAGTTGGAGAACTAGCTAGAGAACTAGTTTGGAGAACTAGTTTGGAGAAGTAGTTCCTCGAAAGCTATAATTGCCAAACGTACTAAAATTCCAAAATCATCATCACATTCAAAACGAAATGATTAAATCATTATTCATACCTTCAAAATTACATATAATAACACATATATCATATCACATAAATCACCAAATCGACTCACGCACATAATTTAAAACACATAAAGCTAGCTAGGTTAACACTAACGGTTAAACTAACCTCGTTAAATCGCGGTTGTCACACACTAGGCCTACTCAAACTAGAACACCATAATTACCTCAGGGCATTAGAAAAACTAACAAATGCGTGTCTTTCTCTATAGGAGTCACTCCCACTACTAGTGTTACCAGACCACTGTTTAAGAGCACTCAACTGAAAGACAAGGTCATGCAAAACAATAGTCAAGTGAAGACAAAGAAAGTAGAAGACCACCGTAGGAATTTTAAATTTTCTAATAATAAAACGTATGTAACTGTAATTACAGTTTGAATGCTAAGAATTCATGTTAATTTTTTTGTGGAACTTGTGGCAAATGTGTGTTCAATGCAAATCATGATTCGTGTGTTCTAAATTATATTAATGGCATGAATTCTAGAACTAAGAAGTCCATTGCAGTGCCTATTAGTACTAGAGAACCTAAGCGAACAGTGAACCAATCCGTTGCAACACCCCATAGGAAAATTGTTGTTTCAAAATCCACTATCCAGAAACCTAGAAGCAAATTAAGAGATTATATAAGCATGTTAGTAAGACATGTAGTTGGTGGTACACTAAACTTACACCACCAGGATATAAATGGGATCTTAAGACTAAAACTATAAATGTGAAACAGAATGTTTGTTTGCCTCTAGGAACTAAATCTAGAAATTCTAATATGTTAGAAACCAAGTCTATTAGGGGATCCAATTTGTCCAACACTCCATTGTCTTTTAATTATTTTGCAGCTCATAGAAATTATCCTGTTCATCATCGACTATGGTTGCACAAAGCACATGAAGAGAAATCTCAAGATTCTAATTATTTTTGTGGAGAAATTTTTAGGTACGGTGCGGTTTGCAAATGATCATTTTACACCGATGATTGGATATGGATATCTAGTCCAAGGAAACATCACTATTAAACGGTCTATTACGTCAATGGGTTGAATCACAATTTATTCTCTTTCGGTCAATTTTATGATGCAAATTTGGAAGTTGCTTTTCAGAAATCTTCATGTCATATTCGTGATTTAAAAGGAAATGATCTTCTCATAATCCAATTTGCTTAATGACTAAAACTTCATTGTCTTAAGCATGGTTATGGCATCGTCGTCTCTCACATTTGAACTTCGACACCATTAACTTTCTTTCAAAGAATGATATTGTGAATGGCTTTCCAAAATTGAAATTCTTTAAAGATCATCTTTGTTTTTCTTGTGAGCTGGGTAAAGCCAAATGTAGTTCTTTCAAGACCAAACCTACCCCAAGCTCAAAAGGATGGTTACACCTTCTTCACATGGACTTATGCTGTCCAATGCAGATAGAAAGTTTTATTGGGAAGAAATATGTACTTGTGATTATTGATGATTACTCCAGATATACATGGACTCACTTCTTGAGATACAAAGACGAAACACCAGAAATTCTCATCGACTTTCTCAGAATGATCAAAGAGGACTTCATGCTCAAATAAGAACAGTGCAAACTAACCGAGGAACAAAGTTTCTTAATAAGACCCTTCAAACATACTTTTCACAAGAAGGTATAGAACACCAAACGTTAGTTCATCGAACCCCTGAACAGAATGGCGTTGTCGAAAGACATAACTGCACTCTCGTTGAGGCTACTCGAACAATGCTAAGCGTCGCTAAACTTCAACTATTTGTTTGGGCTGAAGCAATTCCAATTGCATGTTTTACTCAAAATCGTTCACTCGTAATCCTTCAACATGAGAAAATACCATACCACATAATCAATAGGAGAAAACGTTCTATTAAATTCTTTCACATATTTGGCTCCTTATGCTACATTGTCAGATATGATGAGAATCTTGATAAGATGAAAGAAAAAGGTGATGCATTTATTTTTGTCGGGTATTTTACTCAGTAAAAAGTTTACTGAGTATACAACAAGAGAACAAGATTGATAGTCGAGACTATTCATGTTAATTTTGACAAATTACCTCAAATGGCGTCAGATCATGACAGTTCTGGCTCTACACCACAATGTCAGACTATGGCACTTAAACATAACAGTTTAAGTCACGGTCCCAAATGTCAAGAAAATATTCCTACAACAGACATGATAGAAACAACGTCACTTCAAGAGTTAGAAATTTTATTTGGTCCGATGTTTGATGAATATTTAATGGAGCTACTCAAGTTGTGTCAAAGTATTTCGCTGTAACTACTGCTGGTGCATCCGAACAACGTCAACAACAGAACACAACTCAATCTACTTCAATAACTCTTGCTGCAGATTTAACTCAATTGGATATTCAAACAACACCCGAACCTACAACTCAAGCACCAATTGTCACTGCTACTGAGAACATCAATCAAGCAAAAAATGCACATGTTGACGAAGACAAATTTATCAACATTTTTGGTACACTGGTACACGAAGTGGAGGAGTCATCATCTCCCCATGTTGATCTGTCAAACATGCATACATTGTATCAACGACATCCTTTAGAATACCATTGGACAAAAGACCATCCATTAGAACAAGTTCTTGGAAATCCTTCACAACTAGTTAGAACAAGACGACACCTAGACACTGATGGCAAAATGTGTATGTTTGCACTCACCGTGAGTCAAGCAGAACCAAAGAACATCAAAGAAGCCATGGCTGATCATGCTTGGATAGAAGCGATACAGGATGAACTTCATCAGTTTGAATGACTAGATGTTTGGGAATTAGTCGACAAACCATACTGATACAATGTTATCAACTTGAAATTGCCGTGGAAAAAAATGTGATGAAGAGAACACTATAATCCTTAACAAAGCACGTCTTGTGGCTAAGGGATATCATCAGGAAGAAGGAATAGATTTCAAAGAATCATTTCCACCAGTTGCTCGATTGGAAGCAGTCAGGATATTCATTGCGTATGCTGCACATAAATCATTTCCTGTCTACCAGGTGGACATCAAGACAACTTTTCTTAACGGACATCTAAAGGAAGAAGTGTACGTCAATCAACCAGATGGATTTGTAGATCAACATCATCCTGACATAGTATACCGTCTTAAAAAGGCATTGTATGGACTCAAGCAAGTTCCAAGAGCATGGTACGATGAGCTTTCCAAATTCCTGATATCCAAAGGTTTTTCCAAAGGTTCTATTGATCCAATTCTGTTATTAAATAAACACGGTAAAGACATATTGCTTGTGCAGATTTACGTTGATGATATCATTTTTGGATCTACAAACACAAAACTTTCTAAAAGTTTGAAAAACTAATACACAACAAGTTTGAAATGTCTATGATGGGGGAGCTAAAATTCTTTTTTAAGACTTTAGGTTCACCAACCCCCACGTGGTATCTTTATAAACCAAGCTAAGTATGATCAAGAGATACTTAAAAAGCATGGATGGACCTCATGTTATAGTATTGATACACCAATGGCTACTAAATCCCTAGATGATGACTTGAGTGAAACACCCATAGACCAAACGAAATATCGTAGCATGGTCGGGTCACTCATGTACTTAACAACAAGTAGACCGGATATTGTACATGCAACATGTTATTATGCGCGTTATCAAGCGAGACTAACAGAAAAGAACCCCAAGGAGGTTAAACGGATCTTTTGGTACCTAAAGAATACCATTCACATAGGACTCTAGTATCCCAAGGACACTGGTTTTAAACTAAATGATTTTTCAGACTCTGATCACACAAGTTGTCTCGATACACGCAAAAGCACTTTTGGTAGTATACAATTTCTAGGTGGTTATAGCTTGCTTTTTGGTTGTCTAAGAAGCAGGATTTCACTTCTATGTCAACAACCAAAGCCGAGTATGTGTCTCTATCTGCGTGTTGTGCTCAAGTCCTCTGGATGAGAACTCAACTCATAGATTATGGCTTTCACATTGATAAAATACCTATGTATTGTGACTCAAAGGCAGCCATAGCTATCTCGTGCAACCCGATTCAACACTCCTGCACCAAGCACATTGATGTCAGATATCACTTTATCAAGGAACAAGTTAAAATGGGTATTGTTGAATTATTCTTTGTTAGAACTGGATACTAGTTAGCTGACCTGTTTACGAAATCCCTATCAGAAGAAAGGTTTAAGTATCTCGTTAAACGACTCGATATGAGATGTTTGACTCAAGCATAACTAGAGGTTCTTGCAAATTAATTTACTTGATATACATCAAACACCGACTTGTAAATATTTTTGAAAAACAAAATAAAAATATATAAAACCAAGAATAACAAAATACAAAAATAGAAAATATTTCAAAAACAAAATACAAAATCAAAAAGTTTAAAATACCAAAAAGAATCTTCTCGACATGTCTCTTGGAATCGATAACATTTACGTACCTACAAGTGTCGATTAAAATTAACACGGGTGTGTAAATGAAGTTCGAGCAATAGTTCAAACACTTTAAAACATGTTATGACAACCGTGGTTTAACGAGGTTAGTTTAACCGTTAGTGTTAACCTAGCTAGCTTTATGTGTTTTAATTTATGTGCTTAAGTTGATTTGGCGATATATGTGATTTGGTATGTGTTATTATATGAGTTTGTGATAGTGGAAATGAATGATTTAGTCATTTCATTTCGTAAGTGATGATGATTTTGAAAGTATAGTGATTTTCGCTATTTTATCGTCGAGAAAATTGAAGAAGTATGTATCGTTGAATTTCGAGTCCTGATTAATTAGTGAATTGAGATTTTATAATTTATTTATGAAGTAATAAGTAAATAATAATTTGGGAAAAATAATAAAAAAATAGTGCAAGTGTTTTATTTTAAGTTATGTATTTATTTAAGTATTTAAGGTAAATAAGTAGTAAATAGTTTTGTATTTAAAAAATATATATATATATATATATAAATATAATATATATAGAGGGGAAAACGAAATTTTGATAAAAAAATAATATAAAAATAATAATAATTTAAGGGGTGTCTGTTTTGGGTCGGCTAAGAGAAAAAAAAAGGAAAAGAAGCCTAATTTTTAGGAAACCATTCTTATAAAAACAAACCTGTATTTTTTTTATTTTCTCTTTGCCTGTGTCGACTAAAAACTAGAACCCTAGCCTCCATTGATGTTTTTTTTAAGCTCTCAAGATCAAGGTTTGATTTTCTTTTATAAATCTTAAATTTGTTTAATCCATAATCTAGTAATCAAGCATATGTTTTAATTATTGTATTAAATATGTAACAATTGAATTGATGGATTAGGTTATTGTAAATATTCTGTAAATAAGATGTTTTGATCATCAAAAATCGTTTTGGGTATAATAATTAGGGTTTGGGTATGTTAGATTAGGTTTAATTATTGTAAATTCGGAATTGAAAACTGGACAGATTTTAGAGTCATCTTGCGAGAGTCATAACTCGGTCATACGAATAGCTTTTATTGATTTTCTTGAGCCTAAAATTATCTACAAAAGAGTTTACTTTCCAATCCAAGTGGTTTCATGAATTAAACGTGAGTGGAAGTCAGCCAAATTAATCAAACAAGATTCATTGTCAAAACTGAGTTTTCGGGGCAGATTTTGGGTTGTGTTTGTGAGGTCAAAAACCATATCAAAACGTCTTTTTAATTGATGGGATTGCTACTGTAGCAAGTTCATGATGTTTATGATTTTCTAGAATTTTTGTAGAATTTTCCCAAGTGTTTAAATGGTTCTGCTCAAGCTAAACTTTTTGATAGTTGAATCAGGTCAAATCCTGGGTACTTTGTGATGTTGAGTTTTTATGAAATAGTTAGACTCAATGTTATTTTTTCTAAAAAATCACAGTAGTTCATAACCCATTGGGAAGGTAGGAAATGAAAGGGTAAAAACCAATTTGATGATTTAGTATTTTATTTGTGCTCGTGAATTGACTATAAAATTCTGCTCAAAAGCTTAAAATTGGAATAAAAGGATTAAGAGTATTTAGGTTATAAATAAGGTTAAGAAGTGTTGCAAAAAGGTTTTTAAAGATGGTATAGACATAGTAGTCCATCAATTGATTGTTACATCGACTTGGGCATTTAGCCTAATCGAGTGTAACACGTGTTTCATTTGTGTTTAGTTGATTTGCAAGGATTTGTGAAGTAGCTGTGCATCAGGTGAGTTTCATAGTCCCTCTTTTTACATTGCTTTTAAATTGGGATGGAAATGATGCAAATGGATTTGAAATATTTTAATTACTATGATTATATTTCTTTTTTTGAAAGTGTATGGACCTTACTTGGCTATTGTATGTTACATGCTAAATGCTTATGTGTATTGGGATCGGGGGTAACGTTCCTACCCATTTGTTGTGATATTAGATCAGGGGTAATGTTCCTACCTATTTGTTGTGATATTGGGATCGGGGGTAACGTTCCTACCCATGTGAAGTGATGGTTTTAATGGATCGGGGGTAACGTTCCTACCCAAGTGTTGATACTTGTTGGATCGAGGGACACGTTCCGTTCTCATGCTCGTTATGGTTACATTTGCATGTTAGCTTGTATGATAGTACAGTAATTGTCCTGCCATGTTTTCATTAATCATAGTAATTGTTTATAAGCTTTGATTTTCGTGTCTTAAACATATGACTCTCACCAACCTTTATGTTGACGTTTTTAAGCATCATTTTCAGGTGAGCATCATGAGGATCTTAAGAATAAGAGAAGTGGCTAGAGAGACCATAGGCTGCATGTGGAGTTTAAATCTCCTAGTTTACTTTCTGTTTGATTAAATATTGAATGTTGTTGATTTGTATTGCTTAGGTTTATTTTAGATGTTTTGCATGTCTTGGTATTGACGTGAACCCCTTTTGCTTCAATACAAGACGCTAGTTATCTTTCATGTTTGTTTGGGTATTTTCATGACACCTCGTATCTATACCTTGGTTTCTTTTATGCATTGTAGTTCTCTATATAGACACCATTGTGTTGTGATGATATCCATTCTCGTTACGCCCTGCGTTTCTGCCTTGGCGGGGTGTGACAGCTTGGTATCAGAGCCATTGGTTATAGAGAAGTAGGTGGTTTAACCTAGACTATAACCTAAGATTCCTTCATATAGCTGCATAATAGGATCTATGTGTTTAGCTATCTAGGAATGTTGTTTTCTTGCTTTTCTCTGAGTTTTAATTCGATCTACGGGCTTCCTGATGTCAAAAGATCTAGAAGAGAAGCCAATTGAGAATGAGCCTCTTATGGAACCGATGAAGGAAGGGTAGTTAGAAGAGTCAAGGGAGATGGCCGACTCAGATCGCCTATCGGATGCTTGTAGTAGGCATGGACCCGCGGAGTCGGGTGACTCTTGCGAAAGCAAAGTCAAACCCAAGCGAGGCCCAACATAAGTTAAAACCTTCTTTTACCTTGACACATTGCTATTATCAATGATTTCATTCGGATATCTCGTATTTTGGGGGTACTATGAGGCTTTCATTTTCTTTCTGTGTTTTGGATATATCTTTATATAAATAAATATTGCTTTGATAGAACGTCGTGTTTTTGTTATATTGGGGTCATGTAATTGCTATGTGGTATATGTGTATATTTGTGTGTAGTCATTGAGATGTGTGGTCTTGAAAGTAAGTACACGTGTGAAATGATGCACTTATAATTATGGGTGGCCAACACAATTATAAAAGCATCACACACGTAGACTTATGACCATGATTGCATTAATCTGTGTTTGTTTGTAAGGTGGTAGTGTAAGATGTTGTGATATGTGTGTTCATAAGAAGGATTGATGTATAGTTAGAGAATTCTTCTCTTAACTAATGAGCGATTTTCTTAGGCTTAGTTGCGTAGTCAACAAGTTTCATCTCTACCTAACTAGTATGAATATCTTGGATATCTATTATTACTATTATGATTATTAAGTTGTTCGGTTGCTCGATTATTCGTTCGGAGATCTTACTCTCATTTAGCATTCCTTGTTCGTACCATGTCAGTACGGATGACCTATCTTTCCCTTTCAGCGTCTTGATATATATTGGTGGTTCGGATCTGCTTATTTGGATATTGGTACATTGCATTGGTTCTTTCCTTGGATTGATTACTCGTATGAATATCGGATTTTTCTTTCAAGCTCTATTTGTTTGTAACAAGTTAGTACAGATATTTACTCCCTTCTTTATATATCTTTTGGTTTTCGTATCATGTCGTTATATGCTAGTATCGATGCTTCTCTATTCCTCTTGATTATTTGTATGGATGCGTCCCTACGTTCTT
>BQNB010175037.1:0-11613 GCA_026074375.1 Tanacetum coccineum
CGTAATCCTCATCGCCGGATACGTCAAATGATATTCTAAAGTCGATCTCATCGTTTACAAGAGTACTTACTTAAGATTTGTATGGAAGTGCATCCTGAGGTGCAAAGGCATCGTCAATGACTATAGCTGGGAATTCAGCTTCTACAGATCTAAGGTCGTGAAGATCGTCATCAATCCTAATCTTCCCATATGTAGAAGTTTCCCAGTTACACACCCAACCACGCCTATAAGCTTTTTCTTCTTTAAGCTTGATATATTCTTCCATAGTCATGTTGGGATCATCCATCTTGAAATAAACTTACTAGAAAGGCAGTTAAACAACCAATACGTCGTATTCAGAGGACTGAATACGTCGTATCACACAAACACAATAATCAAACAAGAATACAAACTACTATAAACTACACTACTCCTAAGGGTTAGATCTAATCTAATGCTAAAAACCAAAAAATAAAATAAAAATCAAGATTAATTTTCACTCCCCTGCAGCGGCACCAAAAACCTTATGTGTCGTTATGTGGTGTATATTTTTATAATTCAAGTTTTAAATTTATATTTTGCCGACTAAACCAAAAACAACACTTTAACAGGCAGTGTACTCGATCAGTAGTAGTTTCGTGGTAAGTAAGGTGTCGAACACTTGAAGCGAGGTTAAATCTAGCAATTAATTAATATCTTGGTTATCTAATCTATGTTAATTCTATTCTATTCTAAACCTATGTTAGTCCTAATCCTAATTCTAACGAGAAAAGGGGAGTTTTTAGTCTGAGAGACTGGCACAGTTTGGTTGGTGACTACAATCAATTCAAGGCATTTTAACCCACGCAAGCAAATTAACAAAAGATAAAAAAGCAGTCAAGCCAAATATAAGAAAACTGTATTAACCATTATTAATCTAAATATAAAGTTTGTTTGTTTATTAAGTGCAATAATTTCTTCTCTTGAGGCGGTAGATCATTCTTAAGACTTAGGCGTTACATCATCCTAAGACTTAGACACATTAATTCTGTCATAATTAAAGCATCTGCATAAAGCATCTTTTGTTGGGATTAAAAGTTTTCTTGATGTTGTTTCAATTACTGTTGCTCATGTTTGTGTTAATGCTGCTCAGCTTGAGTTAGTACTGCTTATGAACTTCAAAGAAAATATGCTAAGTGTTTACTACTGCTAGTACAAAGTTACTACTGCTAGTGAATATTAGTATTGCTAGTTCAAAGTTACTATTCCTAGTAAATATTAGTACTGCTCAAGGTTAAAACTACTCAGAGATAAGTTAATGCTGCTAAGTTTAATAAGTTAGTACTGTTTGTTGTTAGTATTGCTTATATGATATGTATTAAGTTATTTGTTTATAGAAAAGATTATAGATATAGGAAAGTATTGTAAGCCGACTAGGGCTCCTTGGTATATAAAAGGAGGTCCTAGGGCATAGAGTTTATTATTATCTTTTATCAATTTTCATAGATTCAAGGTCTTTGTAACCCTAATACTTTGAGAGAATTTGTATTATTATCATTAATAATATTAGAGCTTATTTGTTGAATTGTATGTTCATTGAATTATTGTTTCATTGATAATTCTTCTTAATATTAAAGATTTGATTCCACATAATCTTTAATACATTTAAATACAGTTTCTACTATAGTTGTGTTAGATTTATCTAATATAACTAAACCTTAAACAAGCTTAAAGAATTCGATCTATTGAAGTAAGATCAACAAGTGGTATCAGAGCTTGTTGAGAATCTATGAATAAGAAGAACATGTTCTTGCTAAAAGATATAGATCAAGATTCTGCACACATGGTGGCTGCATCTAAAGTTCCCATGCTCAAACCTGGTGAGTATGAGATATGGAGGATGAGGATTGAAAAATATATCTAGATGATAGACTATGCACCATGGGAAGTCATAGAGAATGGTGCAACCTTGCCAAAAACAAAAATTGTAGAAGGAGTTATGATAGAGATGCCTATTACAACAGCAAAAGAAAAGGCTCAGAGAAGATTAAAGGTGAAAGCTAGAAGTACTTTAATGATGGGCATTCCCAATGAACATCAGTTAAAGTTTAACTCTATAAAGGAGGCTAAGAAGGTGCTGGAAGCTGTTAAAAAGAGATTTGGTGGGAATACAGCTACAAGAAAGACTTAAAGGAATCTCTTAAAGCAGCAATATGAAAACTTCACTGCTCTAAGCTCAGAGATGCTTGATCAAACTTTTGATAGGCTTCAAAAGCTTGTAAGTTAGTTGGAGCTTTTGGATAAAAAGCTTTCACAAGAAGATGTTAATAAAAAGTTATTAAGAAGTTTGTCACCTGAGTGGAACACACATGTTGTTGTGTGTCAGAATGAAGCTGATTTGGATACAATGAGCATGGATGCTCTCTACAACAACCTCAAGGTGCATGAACCAGAAGTTAAAGGGATGTCTAGCTCAAGTTCAAGCACACAGAACATGGCTTTTATGTCCTCTTCAAATAACGACACTAGCAGCACTAATGAAGTAGTTAATACTGCTCATGGAGTTTCTACTGTTAGCACTCAAGTTAATGCTGCAAACTCTACAAATATTGATAACTTGAGTGATGCTATTATTGTGCATTTCTTTGCTAGGTCAAACCAAAATAGTCCTCAACTTGTACATGAGGAGGGGCTATGAAACTCACATTGATGATGAAGAACGATTGACAGATAGGCATCTAATATGCACAACACGAACGGAAGACGAAGCGGCTCGATCGAGAAGTTGCAACTAATCTTAACGGCTAAGATCCACTAGCCTAGGATAATGTATTTGGGTTTCCCGATGAATGGTTGCATCAACGCGACACGTTGATTTAGATTTATATTTAAAATTGTAATATCTTGGTGGTTGGTTAAATAAATAAATTGAAATATACGCAAAGTGTGTAATATATATTCTTTATATATTACATATGAAACATAAACCCTTATATAATTCATACCGTGAATTATATAACATGACAAACATTCCAACGATTAATGAAAAGTATATAAAGTTTTGCAAGTATTATATAATAAGAAGGTGTAAATAATTAACCCAATTGGTTTGACACCAATTCAATTAAACAACCGATGTTTGTAACAGTTTATAACCATTATAAAATATAAAATAATATTTTATAAATTATATTTCGTTTCCTCGACGAGTCGTGCCTAAAACAATTCGTTTCATTGTAAAGGTATAGTTTTCGTTCATTGGTCGGGTTATTGTATAATACAAGTTAATGTATCTTTTAAAATATAATCTTGGTCCCCTTTATCGGTTATAACACCATATGAGTTTTAGTAAAACGTTACTATATATTGAAATATATATATATATATATATATATATATTTCATTTTGACATTTTCGGTTAATATTAATGTTTTCCCTATTCGCAAAATCGACGTTTCCTTTAATCATACTAATTGAGAATCATTCGTTTTTCAATATGTCAAATGTCTGCGTTTTTCTTTTTCCAGTAGATAATGATATATATAGGTAAAAAAAATTATATCTAATCTAAAACAAATGAATTTTAATTTACATTATTAAACCATTTATGAAACCACCAATTTCCATATATCGGTTTTTAATTATTTATAAAACCTTGTAAGTAATTTTTATTATTCACTTTCAATTAACCAAATGAACCCTTATAGAATTGCTCACCCAAAACGCGTCCGGTTTGGCGTTTCTGCCAACCAAAACCACCCTGTTGCTGCCCACTATACCAATACGCACCCCTTTTTGGGGGCTGTCACAGCCAAACACACCCCTAGACGCGATAACAAAACCAAACGCACCCTAGTTGCTATTCTGTCCAAACCAAACGCATTCTATTGTGTCGAAACCAGCCAAACGTCCCCTTGTGCGACTATAACAAATCCAAACGCACCCGACTCGCCGCCAAAACTCAAAACAAACACCCCCTAACTGTCATATACCCCAAAACGCACCCTTTTTGTGATGTTATAACAAACCACAACGCATCCCTGCTGTGGTGAAACACCACAGCTCAACGAACACCCCTTGGCTGTTATAACAAACCACACGCACCCCTCTATAACCAGAATCAAACGCACCTTATTTGTTTTATAAACAAACCCTACGACAAACTACACCCGCTGGGCGGTTGGGGGACCAGACACTCAGCACCCTTGTGGGTCGTGGTGGCTTCAACCCGGACCAAACGCACCTTCGGTGCCGGCTGCCACAGAAACGAACACCCCTTGCTGTTAAAACCTAAACCCGAGCGCACCCTTGTTGGGTGGCTGCCACCCAAACCCACCTTATGGGTGGGGGTGACCCGAACCAAAACCACACTCGTTGGTGGTGGTATTTAAAACAAACTCGCACCTTCGTTGGTGCAACTACAAACCAACGCACCCTGCTGTGGTGCTAACTATAACCACCACACGCACCCTCTAGTGGCGGCTGTGGTGGTGACGTGGGTGGTACGTTTGTTGGTTTCGGTGTGTATGATGATGAGTATGATTGATTGATGATGATGGTGGTGGGATGTCGTGGGACACAAGCTTTCGAGAGTAGGGGGGGTAGATGGTGCGAATGTGAGGGCGTGATGTGGGTTAGGGATTCGAGTACATCGGGTCACGAGGAGCCATTTTGGAGTTCGCCGGAAAAATCCGCCGGAAAACTTTTTCGGCGGCGGCGCGATGGTAGCCGGCGTTGAGGGTGGTGGCCGGATAATTGGGGAAGAGAGGGAGAGTTTATATTAGTGTGTGTGTATAATAAAGATGAAAATGAAATGAAATGTGTAATTTATATTTTTTATATATATATTTATATTTATATATATATATATTATATATATATTATATATATATTTATATTTTATATATATATATTATTTATATATAAAAACTATATAGAAAAGTGACATGTTATTAATAGATGGGGGGTAAAAAGTGTAATATTTTTAATATACTTTTTGATAGAAGCGGTTCGGGACTCGTTTGAACGACTTAACAGACGATTCAAATTTCGAAACTTGCGCCATTGTTTTTCGAATCATTTTTCTGATAAAAATGAGTATTCACTTGATAGTATTTCATAAATATTTTATAATATTTAATAAAATATTTGTTATTCATTTTGTGGACCGGTTTTGCCTCGTCCGAAATAAAAATGGATTTAAGCTCGAGTAGTCGCGTTATCAACAACGCTTTTAATTAAAAATGATGTACTTAATTTATTTAATATTTTTTAAATAATATCTGATAACTCAAAAAATTTAATTATTTTTGTGTGTCCGCGTTGTATGTTGTTCGTATAATCTTTGCGGTGCTGTTTTAGCCCTTTTTGGCTCGTTTCCAGGTCTCGGGCAAAACTGAAAAGTTGTCTAGAATGTCATTTCACATCAAATTGCTCTAGAGTCCGAGTTGTGAAAACGTGATTTAGATGGTCGTTCTTATAAGTCAAGCCAGACCCTAAAAGTAAAAGGATAAAATAGTTAACTAAAAATCCAAAAATTCTCGGATGTTACAACATTGGGTAACTACAACCATATATAATTCTATATAGCTAATCACCATCTAATTGTTGTAGTGAAATTCATATTTATAAAGTTAAAAACGTTTATAAACTATATCTTTGGTAAAATGACATAAACTTTCACGTTCATGTCCGGTTTTTTCTTGCGTTTCTTATGTCCACGCTTTCGTATTAAGACGACGTATCAAAATATGACATTTTTGTATTTCATGTCCTCTGATGAACAGTGATTTTTACTGTTCATACCAGTTATAAACTTATTTTTATAACTTAAATTAACGTAAAACTCGTAAACGTCGTATTTTATTCGTTATAGCTCCGTTTTTAGCGTTTCTTTCGAGCACGTCTTCGTTATTGAAAGTTCTATCAATTTATTGATGTTTTCAAAATATATGTTTCTGTCATGAATAGTAACTTTTATAAAAGTATTTTTATACATTTTAAGTATATAAACTCGCGTAATTCATAACTTCTTCGTTTTTAATTGAAAAATTACGTTTCTTATTGTTTTGGAATCCTAAAAATATGTGTGATTTAATAAAAATATCAAACCTTCTGTTTGTAGAATTTTTATAACAAGTTTTTATAAAAATTCTTTTATAACTCCGGTTATTATCGTAAAACTCGTAAACTACGTATCTTTTTCGTTATTAATCCGTTTTTCGAGTTTCTTACCTTTTTGGAATCGTCATGAGGTGTACTATCTTTATAAAATGTAAAACCTACTGTTTGAAATTCGAAACCAAACAGCCCTTTTTATAGCTTTTATATAATTAATTATATACTTTTGTTTTACATACTTTCCAACTAATTAAAATACCACAATTCCTTCACAAGTCTTTATATCATATGTTTTACATATAATAGTGTCCATAGGTCCATAATTGGTCCGAAAATGTTACAAGATCACAAGGTCTTAACTAGTATTTACAACACTTTTACTTGTAAACTTATTAAGTAAACTTTAAAAACCATAATTTGTATATACACTTTTTATGCTTTAACAAACATGTTATAATACTTATAATCCCATTATATCATGATATTACTAATCACATAACATATGAAAAAGTGTACAAAATGATGATCACAAGTAAAAAATTCCTTTTACATGTTTAAAAGTCCTAAATGGTGATTTTTGCTATAAAGAACTATCATGTGCATAAAATGATAAATGCAAGGACATATAAAGGGGTTTTGAAGACCTTATTGAGATATATGATATTAAACCAACACAATCTAATACCTTTGTTTAGTTGAAAAAACAAAGCTTGCACACACTTGAAAACCCTGTTTTCTAAGAAAACCCTAATCTTGCAATACTTGCTTCAATACTTGTAAACGTTTAACCAAACCTTGCAAACGCCTTAGGTTATCATAGGAATGATATATGAGTGCTTGTATGGTCTTAGAAAATCAAACTATGAATTATATAAAAGGGGTGTTTGTTAACGTAGATTATAAGAGGAGAAGAGAGATGGTTTTATTGATTTTTTTTGTTAATGGGACAATGAGAGTGTGTGAGTTGATTCACTAGATGCATGTACATATAATACTTAAGGGATATTATGAAGATATTTGTGAGCCAAGTTGATGCTACAGGGGTGGAGTGGTTCAGTCATGGGACATAGAGAGGGTTTTAGGGCTTTTTCTTGGTCAAATATAGCTAAGTCTTGGTTCTTAATGGCGTTAGGTGATTACAAGACTAATGGGATGGTCTTGTGTCCCTTATGTCTCCCTAGTCATATATATACAACGAAATAAATAAGGCGAGGGGATGTAACATAAATTCTTTGATCTTTATTTGGATGAATACTTGCATTATTTGTGGGTTACATGAAGTATAGATTAAATATAAGTGTTCAATTTTGTACATTGTAGGGGTTTGGTTTGATTCTTTCATGAAAGAATTTGGATAAGGTGATAATATTTGAAAGATTTTATGTAAACTATTGAGTATTGGTTACAATTTTGGTAATTTGGTGATGCGTGATAAGTTATGGGGGTTCCCGGGAATGCCTTAAGTATTTTTGCGAAAACGTAAACACTTTACGCAACCAATAAAAATAAAATGAACAAAGTTAATAATTATCCTCAAAATAATTACTTAACGCTTGCTTGATGTAAACATTTAATTGTTTGATGCCTGTTTACATTGAATGATCATTTTTAGCTTACGCGATTTAACTTAACGATTACGATTTAAAACAAACGCGTACAATACTAAAAATACATAGTGATTTTATTGACGACGTAAATGACCCTAAAACATAGGGTGTTATAGTGTCTCCATTGAAGATGCCAATCAAAAGTTCCTTAGATCTTTACCTGCTTCCTGGTCCCATGTATCCTTGATAATGAGGACCAATCTAGGAGTAGATACTCTTAGCTTCGATGATCTCTATAACAATCTTAGAGTCTTTGAGTCTGATTTAAAGCTTAGTGCTATCTTCTTCCAGCACACAGAATTGTGGATTCGTTTCTTCTGAAAGCAATACAGTTCTATGATGTTAGTACTGCTTCTGGTGGTTGCTACTTATTTGGACATAAACTCACAAAAAGAAGCGGATCCTTCATCATACATGTGAATCAAAGTACTCTTTCTTTGCATAAATCATCAAGTGGTCCACAATTGGATCATTATGATCTTGAACAGGTTGATGAGTTTGATTAGAGAGATGGATTTGAAATTGGCAAGTGGCCATGATTTCCATGATATTGAAGAAGTTTTACAAGAAGACAGGGAGAAGGCTACAATTTGATGCTAAGGAACCAGTTGGATTTGACAAGACCAAGGTTGAATGCTTCAATTGTCATAACACAGGGCACTATGCTAGAGAGTGCAGATCAAAAGGATATCAAGAAAGCAGAAGAAGAGATGCAGGGAACACTGGGTATAAAGCAAAAGACAAATGGGAGGAGTCTGGGAAAACAGAGGAACTAATGCCTGGTTACTCCTTGATGGAGAAGGTGTTGATGGATCTGGATTCATGTAGAAGATTGCGCAGAGCACTTTGCTTTGATGGCTTACAGCAATTCAGGCTTAGACACTTAGGTAACATCTTGTTCAAAAGAATGTGTGGAATCATATGCTAAACTTAAAAAATTATACGATACTTAAAGAGAACAACTTGGTGATGCTAGTATAGAAATTCAAGCCTATACTCAAGCTTTAAAAAAGGTAGAGGCTCAATTAGTTGCTCATCAGAAAAATCAACTTTGGTATGAGGAAAAGATTAGATTTATGAAAATTGATTTATGATGAAAAAACTGATGTACTACATACCATAAAAAAACTATTATGAAGAAGCTATAAAAAGGAATGAAATTAAAAAAACCAAACTATAAAATTTTTCAAAGTTCTTCTAAAGGCCTTAGTAAACTGCTAAATAGTCAGATGAGTAATTGGATAAATCTTGGGCTTGGGTTGGAAATCAAATACAAAAAGGTGTCTTAAGTTATTGAAAAAAGTTCCTTGAAATGTATTTGTCAGTAGGTCAAGTGATTTTAGAAGGATTTTATTCTTGTGAATGATAGATTGCAAAGTTGATGGTTGCATGCAGTTCCCCCTCCAATGACAGGACTATACATGCCTCCTAAATCTGATTTTGGAATAGATAAGTCAAATTTTACATATGGTCCAAAATATTCTAAAACTAGTGAATCTGGTGCTAAGACTTGTAATTTTGACTCTTGTGAAACCAATTCTAGTGTAGAAACTGTAGATTTGTAAATGACATTTGAACAAGGAAATAAAAAGTTCAGGGTTGTGTAAATGAAAAAGATGTAGCCATCATATTATTAGAGATAAAGTGTGAAGGAGAGGGAAGAGCTCAGAATAGAGTGTGTTTGGTAGTAGAGAAACATACCACACACACTTTTACAAATGTGATCTTCACCCCTCCATGGAAGTATGAAGGGGGTATTTATAGTCCTAGTGACACATAACTATCGCAAACTAGTGTTATTAGTTCCCTACATGTCATAATATTATGAAACTAATGTAATTCCGGATATGTCACCATATTTTAAGGCTAACAATCTTCCCCCAATATGTGGGACACATACGGGAATTACTTACAATTGTTCCTATCAGGTAAAAATACAACACAAAAATAAAGTCTTCCAAAGCACTTCTAAAGCTGAAGATGTCTTCTGAGTTCTCCTGGTCTTGAAACTTGTACTCCAGCTTGGATCTTCAGTGTCTTTACTTGTATAGAAACCATTGTAGTATGCATGAGTTGGATTAACTTCCCATATACCATTGCAGGCATGTCTTGATAATGCTTTCTCATTCAATAGACCTTTTGGCGAATCCAGTTTCTGTAATCAGCTTCCCAAACCAAACAATCCCTATCTTGAGCAGATTCTGAAACATTGATGTAGCTTGAACAATATTCTACTTGTCATCAAAGTGCACAGCGGAATTTTGTAGAAGTTAAAACACACCAAATACTCCTGCTTGGTGAATATTCGTTCGGGGGTGCATGCGAGAAATCAGCAACAATTCTTCTCATGTATGCAGAATACTTCATAAACCATACTAAGTAAAGTAGTCTACACTACTTCCCCCTGGGGAAGTTGTAACGGGTAACATCAAAGTCAACTAAGTCCCAGATGTACACATTTTCCCCCATGAAGGTTGCGAACTCTCGGAAGCATCATTGTCGTGTACGCCCATATACTCGAGAAGTTCTTGTCTTAAGCACAAATCTTGAGATCCAAATAAAGCATTACTCTCTTGTCTTCAGAAACCGTAGAGGAGATGAAGCAAGAATCAAGAAAACTTGGTATAATCAAGGTCTTGTACATGAGTGTCACTGAAGAACTTTAAGAATTTTGCTTAGACTGTAAAGTACCATTGTCTTGGAATAGCACAGTAATATCTTGTGAGAATTGTTGATTACATCTCAACCTTTAAACTCTCTAACTAACTTACTAACCTCGTATTCTGTCGGCTATTGTTGTGATCACTTGGTGAAGTAAACCTGATATACCAAACTTGAAAATGAAGTAAAATCCCCAAAATTTGTTACTTAAGCTTGCATTGTTGTTGATTAAAGAACGATGCAAGATTAAATCTATAAGTACTCAATACCCGCCATAAAAAGTATTAGAAGTATAACACCTCTTGAAATTATCCACATTGACATCTGCGTATGACACTGAGTACTACAATGTAACTCCTTTAAGTGATAGTTATCCAGGTCTTTAACCAACCACCCTGACTACTGGAAACTAGATAATTCAAGTCTCAATCATAAGCTGTATACGTTCAAGCAAGTCATCAATTGATAGATTGGGTTTAAAGAAAAAGGGTAAAAAATAGAAGGAAGTCTCGATGATGAAATAATTAGACGCCTTAATGAAATTCAACTTTAATCTCAAATAAGGGATACTAAATCAACTCTGTGATCACTTGTCATTGTAGTCTAAATTCTTAGCCGTTTGTCATTTTAGTGAATCTTATTTGGATCGTTTTTAGTGTTACGTATCGTGTTTGTTATGTTGTTGTTCGTGTTTAATGTTGTTAAACTAGGACAAATGTTGTTTTGAATTGTCGTTAACGGATAAACATCATCTAGTCTAACTTGTCATGATAGCGTTTTAGTACCGGCTCAATCCATAAATACTAGCTTTCATAACACCAAATTATCAAAACCATGTAAATTATACCAACAATGTGCCATGGCCTAAATCTGTTGTAATATCCAGCCTAATCCCTTATACTTGGTCTACTTCGTGTAGAAAGAAATGCAGCCCAATAGAGTAGAACCTGATTCATAGCCCAATTGATGGATCTCGGCCTATTCCAAACAATAAAAAGAACTTGGCCCAATTTCTTTTATGAAAGCCCATTCGATTTTGTATAGTACCAGCCCACATCCAAATTATTAATGTTCGGTGTATAGAAAAAGTTAGGGATATAAAAGTTATTCAACCCCTAAACTCTCTCACACTTAACCCTAAACCTACTCATACATAAATCCAACCGCCTACCATCGTTTATTCTCTCCTAAAACAACAAATCACTTCCATCTCTTACCAAATCAAACGCCATCCTCATTTCATAAGATGAAACGAAGCATATCTTAT
>BQNB010175038.1:0-10731 GCA_026074375.1 Tanacetum coccineum
AAGAGAACGGTTCGAATTTCTTCTTCCACGCCTAGGCATGAAGAGTTTGACCCCTGAAACTCTCAAACGTCTTCAAGAAGGCTAGGATGAGTAAACCAAATGCCTTCGTGTATCCTTTGTTCATAAAAAATAAAATAAAAAATAAATAAAAATTTTAATTAAGTCTAATAAAATACTTAGGAAATATTTTAAGTCATTTGGAATTACTAAAAGGCTTGCAATTACTTCAAATTGCAACCCGGTTTAATGTCTGGGCATGGATTACTTTATATCCATGCTTTATGGGAGTATAGTAAAACAATGGTCATGATTGAGCTGGTCGCCTGATTTTTTTTCATCTCAAACATCGACAACAGCTCTTTCAAAAGAAAACGGGTCGTTGTTTGAGGGGGAGAGTGAATGTGAAAAATCTAAGGGGTTCTAAAAAGACTGTTGGAGGCTATGAAAGTGTAATTATAAGATGGTGGTTGTATTCTAATGGGTTAATATTTGAAGGGGAGTTAATTAATTTTAACTCAAAGGTCCAAAGTTATCTATTGTTGTAATGATTAGGGTGTAAAAAGCATTTGCTCTTTGTTTCCTAGCCTTATTAACCATTAGGGACTAAGTTGGCCAATTGCCTAATCTTAGAAAAGCCTTAGAAATACTTAAAAAAGAAATAAAAGAAGATGGAAACCAAAGGGACTAAATCTGCCAAGTTTCTAACTTTGAAGTATAAAAGGGGCGGCGAGTTGCCATTTGGTCAAAAGTTACAAAAACTCGGTCAACGTCAAACACTCTCTCTCTCTCTTTCACGCAACTTGCCGCCAAGAACCAAACTTTAAGTCGCTGATTTAGTGTGTTTCGTGCAAAGGTAATCATCGATCCTTAATCTATATCAATTATGTTGTGTGTATATCAAAGGAATCGAATGAAAACACATTAAAAAGTATAGAAAATTAGATCTAGGGTCGTTTTAAGATAAATACACCAATGTAGTGCTGTTGGTTGATCTAGTGCTGGAAAGTGATCATAAGGCATACTATTACTGTGTTTTGATGTGTGGTTTTCTATCTCAAACATTAGTGAATGAGTTGCCCTTGATTCTTACCGGCGGGTTGTAGTGTAAAAAGTAGATATATGTGTGTTTGATTGTAATGCAATGGTAGCAATTGTTTATCTATAGCATAGGAATGCCTTAGGGATGTGATTAGAATATTGAAATAGAAGTGCGGGGTTTGAATCTGATGAAAAACTGCACGAATGGCGAGGTTGCGGTGTATTTCTTAACGGCGAGTTGGTTATTTATTATTTATTAAATAAATTAACTCAACACCGCTAGTTCTTAAGAGGGTTGCCGAAAACAGCGGGTTGCCATAAACAGCGAGTTGCCTTAACAGCGGGTTGCCTAACAGCGGGTTGTATACAGGGGTTGTCTTAACAGCGAGTTGCCATAATTTTCTATTAATTTTATTCCAACAGGTAAACCGCCGTCTCACGGCGGTTTGGTCGAATATTTTTATTCATTAAAATACTCAACCCGCCCCTTTTTGCGGCGGTTTGCTCGATTCTCCTAACGGCGAGTTGGCATTCTGGCTGGCGGCGGTTTGGGCTAAGTTTCATGTGTTCGGCCCACTGAGCCCAATAATCTATCAAGGCTCAATCGAATGACCCAATAGCTTTTCTAAACTCCCGTCCGGGCTTAGTTAACAAGTAATTAATCCTGTTGGATAATTCTGCATCCTGTGCGATCATGTGTAGATTTCCATCAATCCAGAGTTACCACTGTTGTTAATCAATCGTGCAGTTACATGACTTTTATCAATGCTAACGCTCTCTCTAACTTCATTTCTCTGCAATGTTTGTCTTCTTTGTTAAATGCTCTTTTACAGAATTCGATGGCAGATTCAAAATGTTCCCGCACAACCTCCTACAAGAACGATGAGCAGATTGTACTCGTCTCTCAGTGGTTAACAATGGGAAACGCAACCTACTTTTCAATGCACAAAAGGATTCAAAATGTTCCCCATATTTCAGTTATCAGTGACATCCTGAGTTATTACAACCTTCTTCCAAAGCATTCACTGCCTCAGCAAAGGTTCCTGCTATCTACCTGCAACTGTTTGGGGAAAACAATTTCATATAAAGAGAAGACTGGGTTTATAGATTGCAAGTTGATGAACTATGGTTCGATCTAGTGCTGATCTCTCAGAAAGCATTAGCGATTACTCCTGTCAACCCAATCTACCATTTGAGTTACCTCCGTATGGTGACACGGTGATTGATTTTTGAATAATGAGCTGGGATTCTGAACCTGTAGAAATTGTCTCCTGTATTACGGGTGAAGTATGTGTCTTCAACCTTGGAGGCAATTCTATCCTTGCTCAACATTGCTTGACAGGGAAAGGACCTCTGGCAGTGACAAACCCAAGACACCAGTTCTGCAAATGCTGTGGGGAAATCGTCACTCAAACTTATTGTTGTTCATGCCGTGCTGATGTGGGAAGAGTTTACTCAGGGATACAGACATTTTTCTCACACAAAAGCAGTATGAAGAACCCAAAGAAGAAAGTAAACTCTCTCCTCATCCCTTATTGGACGGTTTTCCAAAAGTGATAATTATAACTTGGCAAGTAATAACTCATCCATGATGTCCAGTTTCTGCTGTTCATCACACTGGAGATGATTAATCTAGGAATCTCTAGTTGACCCTAAGGTGAGATAGTGGCAGTGTTTGATGGCAAATTCTCGATCCCTGATATGAAGCTTCAACAATCCTTTATTACCCAAAGTATCTGAGAATTGGTTGCTGAGAATACAGAAAACCCCTCAAAGAAAGTGCAAGCATGCAAACCTGCAACAAAGCATGCTACACCCAAATAGCCCTCAACCACACACCGTCAAACAAACCAAGCCAGATCTCCTCCGACAGAACCCTTCCAGGCGTATGCTTCACAGAAAAGTTAGAAAGGAAAGCCATTTTCACTGTTGACGAAGATGATGAAGCTCAACAAGAATCTATTCCTCCGAGTAGGTAATGATCCTGCTCTCGAACTAGCTAGAATTTGAGTTTGGAAACACTCAACGACCCACCACGAAAAAGGAGAAGGAGAAGGTGATGATGCTTGACCTGGAATGAGCTTCATGCTTAGCTTTGATCAGCTTTATGCCACAAGGTAGGGCACCTGTGGAGGAGTGAAACGATCGGGACCCAGTGTCAGAAAAAGTTCACAACTTGCATTGAAGTGTAGCAATGGGGAAAGGCCGTTGTAACTGAAGAACAAGTTAGCTCAATTCCCTGTCAATATGTCAAAGAAGAAAAAGAACTACTGATCGTTTATCTTGTTAGGCAGATTCAAACTCCTCCTGATTCGAAACTGGACCCTCTTTCACCATGAAGATTGACAATCAGAGAAAGTGATCCATGAATCTTCATCAACATCTGATTCAAAAAGAACAAAAAGTGAAACAGACACTGCTGTTCCTAAAGGTGATAAAGATCAAGGTGAAATAGACTCGTCTACCAAAACATCAGGAGTAAGCATTCCTGTATCAGTCCCTGAGAAAGCACATGAGGCTCTGGCTGGACCAGACCTTGAGCCCATGAATGAAGACCAGACTGGATCAGACTCTAGAAAATTACATGTGTCTCTTGCTGGACCAAACCCTGAGCACATGGATGATGAATTCCTCGCAACAGCCTACCCAAAGGTTCATGAAAACCTGAAGCTCATAACAGACGAACGTGTCATCGATGATAAACCAGAAAGTCATTCTGGTTCTATGTCTTCCATGAAAAATCTCGATGACACTTTTAACTTTGGGGATCAATTTCTTCATGACAAACCAACCGAAGATGATCAGGAGAAATCTAAAGTTAGAGAGGAGGTCTTGATTTACTATACTGATTCAAGTCATCTCAGACAGTAACTTTAACACCTCAGTGATTGCTCCCTTCACTGAGGTCTAATCTTTAAGGCCGTAATGACTGGTCACTCCTCCACCAATTCAACACGGAAGCTACAACTATCACCACATCTCGCCCTTTAATTAACTACATTCATTGCCCATTCAGTTAAAGAGTGGCATAGATTGAAGCAAGAGATGTCTGAAGTGTAGAAGAACTGAATCACTTGCTGATGTTTTGGCTTTCAATAAGATTCCCAAAGTTCCCTACAGCTGTTGATAAATATAGGATCAAAACTTAATGATGCTTCTCCTTAAGGTTCTAGAACGGACACTTGCAGATCTAATCGAGAAATTACTTGTGCTGCCTGGCCCAGGGTTATCCGAATCAAGAATCCAAAAAGTGTCCGATAGGAAATTATCAAAGCAAAAGGATAAGGTGAGGAGAGACAAGATTTACTTACTCCTTCAGGTCAACTTGTCTAAGTTGGTCTTGAAGAATTTGATCTAAGAGGCTTCTTCAGTACATGAATAAGAAGAAGTCTGCCAACAGAAATACTGCCAACTACCATCTATACCATGCTCTTATGGAAGCTTTGATAGCAGATGAAGATGCCATGGATAAGGAAGTTGCAGACCGGTTAAAAGACTACAAGAGAAAGCATGATAGTGATGATGATTAAGACGATGATGATGATGAAGGCCCTTCAGCTGGATCAAACCAGGGTAGGTCAACAAAGAGAAGAAGATCGGAATCTGCCGCTTCGGGGTCAACTCAACCTCCTTCGAAAGATGATGACCAAGTTCAAAGAACAAAGGGAGTCTGGTGATTGCTACCAACCAACATCAAGCTCTCACCTCAACCGGATTGGCTAGATCACTTGACACAAGGATGCTGGTTCTGATACACAAGCTTAGATTGATCCCGATCAACACAGTCTAACTAATCTGTCAGATGGACATCCCAATGAAGGATGAAGGGAATGACTCAGATATGGAGGACACTGACAACGTTCACATTCCCAAGGTGTCGACCACTACGTGGTTTAAGCCAATTCCAGAAAGTGAGAGACCTGCTACACCTGAACCATAATGGACAATCCCTGAATGATTTCCCGGAACCAGAGAAAACTGGGCAAATCATTACGTCCAAAACGTATAAAGTCCTGAGGAGAACAAGCTTAAGGAAAGACATATGATATTGGTCGTTCATCAAATGGTTCAGCAGACGAACTGGATAAGAAGGAAATTGAAAGCTGATTTAGAAGAGTCCAGTCTTTCAACTTGTTAAGGCCTTTCACAAGACAGTGTCTTCTTATTATTAGATGGTTGGAATGCCATAAGCTGTGACAAATAAGGTTGATTTGAGTAATTGAGGGTATCAAATTCTAAAAATATTTATGAACAATGCCCTTAGGTGGACACCAGGTCAGGTTACTATTCAACCACAATTCTTCTTCAACAAGGATCGGGATTTATCATTCTGACAGGTGACAAGAGCGAAGAATTGCCTTATCCATATCCAAGCTTAAAGCCGCTGTTACTAGACTTCGGCCCTTGATGAATTAGTTCGATCTTTTGGTTAGCGAGTGAACGCGAAGATGACATCAGTGCTGTCTATGCAATCACTCAATAGTAGTTTTGGAGTAAGGAATTCTACATCAATAAACATGTGAGCTTTTGTTCGTGAAGCAGTCAGATCGCAGATGCGAATTTAAGTGGGATCAGTGTCAAGGTATTCGAAAAATTACGGATAAACATACATAAGAGAGATAATTCTACGCGTGCTGATTTACCAAGAATACAAGATCTCAGAAAGGATTTCAGAATCTTCATCCAACTGATTTTGAGATCTGTTCCTACTCATTATTCATAGGAAAAGCTAACCATCTGCCAAGTCAGACGTGACCAGGTCTTCACACAGCAGTCAACATATGGATAAGAAACCTGGTGATAAGTAATGTGTGGGAGCACTTGCAGCTGGGGTTGAAGTTATCAAACAAAGATCAACTTGAACGTCCTAATTCGGGATGCAGCGACTATTATCAGAAAGAAGACTATACGATCATCCCTAAGCGGAGCAGTTTTTTCTACAAAGACAGAATTGATCAAAGAAAGTGATGAGGCTTGAATGAGCTTCACAAGTTTTCGTGATTGGGATGTTGACAAGAAGTCATGGAAAAGCTGGACCAAATTGGTTAAAAGGTTTCATCTGTACGAGTTACATTAAGGCATGGAGATAGGAAGTGGGCTCAGAGCGGTGGACAGAGAAGAAGCAAACGACTTATCACAGAATCGAGAAAAGATACCGATCAGAAGGATCTATAAAGGTCTTGAAAGCTTTGTTGAGGAAGAATAAGAGATATTGACTACAGGCTGCTCTTAGAAACACGTGACAACATCGTCATTACAATCAAAAGGTCATTCTTATTTCTTATTGTAAATAATTTACCTTGTACATTAGTAGACTAGTTAATCTCTTGATGGTTATGTGTAGGAGTAATTTATTTCTCCCCCCCCCATAACGATTGAGGGGAGCAGTTATATGTCATCTTACATGACTTGCGAATAAAGCGCCACACTTTTCTCCAAATTTTATAAATATTTTAGATTCAATTGATATCCAAAATGTCCAAAGGGTTAAAATAATTCTTTGATAGGGGAGAAAATCGAGATTATAACTATATGTATAATTAAAGAAACAGTGAATTATTATGATCATATACTCCACCCAAAGTGCTATACAATTTCGAATACCGAAGCACATTTTGAATTAATTTTTTTAATTTAATACATAAAAGGGTAAAATCGCAATTTCAGTTAAAAAAACACAGGCATTTAAGATTTAACCTATGTCGACTGCTTCCCCTTCTTTAGACTTTTGAGTTGTGTTTGACTATTTCATTATATCCCACCATTTTAGCACACGAAGTTTTTCTTTGATGGAGTCATCCTACTCCTCTGCTTCCCCTCTTTCTTGCTTCCCGCTTCCCCTCTTTCCCGCTTCCCGCTTCCCCTCTTCCCCACTTCTTCTCCTTATATATTTCACAGTCATCTTGGTGAAACCCAAGTTGAAAAACTACTAACCACACATAGGATCATCTTGCAAGGCTGACGAAATCAAAACTGTGATTAAACAATGTATATGTAACACGATTTTGTTTTGATGAGTTATACAATTAAGTGTTTTGTTGATTTGCTTTTCATACTTTTTATATTCATACATCTTATAATTTACCAAAAATTATACCCAGGTGGATCCACTCAATGCGATAGCATGGTTAAAAGGAATACTTTTGGTAAGACATACTCTAATTTATCTTACTTATTATCCCCAAATGACTATATGTGTGGATGTTTGTATTTATAGGTTATGCACCTAATAGTTTTGAAGATGTCACGGTTCAAGAAACCCCAAAAGGAACCCCTTAATCTGGTAGCAGCAGGATTCATCAAACGACTTTGGGTAAAACATTAGGCACTTTTTCTAAATAAGTATATACCTCATCTTTTTAGTTCTTTGTGCTAGCATCATAAGTTTGTCTATATAAATTTATTTGATAGGTTATGCGCCTAATGGTTATGATGAAGTTGACTCCCCCTTTCAAACCCAAAAGGGAACCCCTCAATCTAGTAGCATGGCTCGTCCAACTACTTTGGGTAAAACATTATGTTATTTTGTTACCATTTTCCACATACCCAATGTTTTGTTTGTGTTAATCGTTATAAGTTTATGTATCTGAAATTATTTTGTCATCTTATGTGCCTAATAATACTGAAAATGAGGATGAACCCATCCACCAAAACCCAATGGGAATCCCTGAATCTGGAAGCATGGCTCGTCGAACTACTTTGGGTAAAACGATCTGTTCTTTTCATGAATAAATATATTTCCAATGTTTTTATTTCTTTGTTTAGCATTATAAGTTTGTGTATAGTTAGATTTGAGTCTTATATACCATATAAATCAAATATTTAATGATTTTATTTATTTGTTAGCATTATAAATTTATGTTTTTCAATTCATTTGATAGGTTATGCGCCTAATGGTTCTGAAGATGAAGATGACTCCTTCCAAGAAACCCTAAAGGGTAAACATTTTTTATATTAGAAATCATTGTTTATTAAGATGTTTGATTTTATACACCTGGCATTTTAATTTGTATATATGCATTCATTGTACAGGTTATGCATCAAGCAGCTCTGATGATGACATGGTCGAAACAACTCCGAAGGGAAGTAAATTCTGGATCCCGGAGGCAAAGAATAAACATGTGCTTGGAACTACTTTTGATTTCGTTGAAGAAGCTTTTCAATGTTACAAAGCTTACGCGATTGAAGCTGGATTTGAAGTTAAAAGGGATTAGGGATGGCAAAAAAACCCGAACCCAATGGGGAAATCCAAAACTTGAAGTTTTTGGGGCGAGGTTGGGCATGCTTATCGTGTTACGGGGCGGGTTTCGGGGCATTAACGGGGATTCTCATCGGGTTAGTGGCGGGGACGGGGCATAACATCCCTAACCCGCCCCGCCCCGAAACTATACATACATATCGATATATTAATTTCATATATTGTTATGTTAGTATTTACGTAATAAACCAATATTATCACATTTTTATAGTATTATATCTTTGCAAGATTGAAAGTTGTGATTAATAAAAACTTTTTTGTGTAATGTTTTTAAAAGAAGTTTTGATTTTTTTTAACGTGGTTATAATTATTTATGTATAATTTCTTGAAAACTTATGAACGCTACTAATTATTATATTATTAGTGGGTTATTATTGCATGTAATCACATTTGTAAAAAATATGGTGTAAAAATAATAATAAACGGAGAACAACGTGTATTTGGTGGAGCAATGCGCTCGTAAAGTCGCCTCGATAAGATCTCCAACGGGGATCGAAGCGGGTTTAGGGGAGCATCTCGCCCCAATGGAGCGCCCTGATAAGATCCCCATTGGGGATCGTGGCAGATTTGGGACGTGGTTTGCTAATCGAGTTTGGGGATGGAGGGTGGTCGCCCCGCCCCAAACCCGCCCCATTGCCATTCCTAAAAGGGGTGGAGCTTGGAACCCGAAAAAACAACTTAATCCTAAGTTGAAGTTCTTCTATTGTGTCAGAGAAGGGTTTAAACCAACGGCAAAGAAAGAGCAGACAGTCAATGATCATTCAAGTAATGATCAATCAAGTAATGACCAGACAACTGTTGATCAAGCGATACCTGATGGGAAAATGATTGAAAGGAGGAAACGAGCGTCGTGCCGTTGTGGGTGCAATGCTCAGCTACGAATCAAGAGGATTGCGGGTAATAAATATATTGTTTATAAGTTTGTTGAGAAACACAACCACTGTTTGGTACATGAAGATGATATCAAATATCTTAGGACATGTCGCAAATTAACTTATCCTAAGCAACTATTGTTGCACCAGCTTTCAAATGTGAACTTAGGTCCTGTTAGAAGTTTTAAGGTGATGAAAGAGATGTACGGTGGTTTTGAAAATATAGGAGCCACTTCATTTGAATGTAAAAATTTCAGGCGTGTCTTGAATCATCTCATTGGAAATCGAGATGCTCATATGGTTGTACAAAAACTGCTGGCCCGTGCAGAGTTTTGCCATGGTGTCTCTATAGAATACTTGCAAGACAAAAATGACAAATCTTTGGTAGGACTCTTTTGGGCAGACGAGACAGCGAAGCGCAATTATGCAGTGTTTGGTGATGTTGTCTCCTTCGATGCTACATTTCGTTCCAACAGGTTATCTACTTATTCATTTTTCATGAAGTCATTTACCTATAACTACATTATAAGTTATCTTGTTAAGTGTTATATACCCATTTTAATTGATTTAGTCTAACTGATAAGTTTATGTGTAGGTACAATATGGTGTTGGTTCCTTTTACTGGGATTGATAACCATAATAGGTGTGTCTCATTCGGCGCTGCTTTGTTAGCTAGTGAGTCTTCCAAAAAATACACTTGGTTGCTAACAATATTCAATAAAGTCTTTGGTAATGCACCTAAGGTAGTTGTGACCGACCAGGATCCTGCGATGAGATTAGCTATTGTCAAAAAATTTCCCGACACTAGGCATCGACTTTGCATGTGGCACATCATGCAAAAACTGACAAATAAGGTATGTAGTACATTTACAAATTATTTTTTGCAGACAAACAATGTATATATGTAATTTGATACACGATTCAGTAAATGCGCACATGTTTATGTCACTTTCGGTTATTTTGTTTAAAGGTTGGAACAGCAATCTGTAGCAATACTAATTTCAAAAGACGTTTGTGCAACATTATGTGGACTGACAAGATCGAACCTGAAACATTTGATAAAAATGGCTGCTATAATGGATGAATTTTCATTGAACAAGAACAAGTGGCTAAGTGACATGTTTAAATGCGTGATAGGTGGAACCCTGCTTATTTCCGCAATGAGCCTATGTCAGGGCTTATGCGTACAACGTCAAGGTATGAAAGTAAGAATCACTTCTTTGGTCGAATTACCAACACACGTTTAAGTCTTGTTGAATTTGTGAGCCATTACGACACGGCAATAGATTCACCAAGATTCATTTATGGTAAAAATGATCATGATTCCATGTACACGATGCTTGATTTGAAGACTGATCTTTTGGTTGAGAGGGAGGCGGCAGAGCTTTATACCAGGACATTATTTTATGATGTGCAGGAGGATATTTACCCCTCTTTGATGAATTGCTATGCTTTGAATGTACATGAGGGTGAATCACATCATCACTTTGTGATTCGTGACACGTGAGCTGACTTTGAGTATAAGGGTGTGGTTGTTGAAGTGAAGTATGAGGTAACAACGTT
>BQNB010175039.1:0-12018 GCA_026074375.1 Tanacetum coccineum
CTTCAGGAAGGTTTTAATCACTTCTGGTGCTTCATCTTTTGATCTGATAAAGTATACCCAAGTGTAACGAGAGTAATCGTCCACAATCACCAAAACATACCTCTTACCATTTATGCTTTCAATTCTCATTAGACCACACAAATCTATATGAAGAAGGTGCAACCTCTGCTTAGAATTTGGAACTAGTTTGGGTGGGTGAGATGCCCTTTTGCTTTTTCCTTGCTCACACGAGGGACAAAGATGTTCTTTATAATATTTGAATTTTAGAAGACCGGTGACAAGATCGTTTTTGGCAAGGTCATTTATGATGTCAAAGTTGAGGTGGGATAAACGTTGATGCCATAACCATGACTTGGTAGAAGTTGCATGAGCCATGAGGCAAATTAGGGATGCAGAGGCCATTTCATGGAGATTGATAGTATAAAGGTTAGTTGTGCGATTGCCTTTTAACAAATCAACACCTTCTAAGTTTCGGACGAAACATGTATTTCTTCTTAAAGCGACATCTAAATCTGAATTACAAAATTGCCAAACCAAGAATAGGTTGTGCCCCAAGCCCTCAACAAAATAAACCCTGGTGATCAAAATATTTCCCCATTGAAGATCACTAAAACCTAAAATTACAGCAACATAATCATTTCCAAAGCGAACAGTTCCTAAAAACTTCTAAACGAATTGATGAGAAGCTTTAGATTCCAGGTCATATGCTTGGAACAACCCGAGTCGATGCACCATAAACAAATTTAGAAAACCTGCTAAGAAAAGAAGTAGAATTTGGAAACCGATTGATTGTAGGTTCCAGATGGTTAGAAGTACATGCATTATCACCATTAGAGCAGTCAGATTGACTCTCAGATTCATCGAATGCGATTATTTTTCCTTTAAGGTCAAAAAGTCTTCCAGTTGGTGACCACCTAAGGCAAGATCTAGGTGTACTAGGCTTAGGTGAAGCAATTCTTTCGTTGGACCCTACTTTCTTAGGATTCATAACCTTTGGCTTTTGTTTCTTTTAAGTTTCAGTTTTTGAATCATTTTCCTTTTGTTTCTTACCACAAGAATTCATGTCATTCACATAATTAAGTACACATACATCATGATTAGCAGTAATTAAACATTGCTTACACATAGCGCAAACAACTTCAGATTTATCATTCCGAATAGCAAGCTTAACGTGATTACATTCAGATGACATATGTTTCTTATTCTTAGAAAGCAGTAAATTCCTAGGGTGTTCTTCTACTTCAACTTCTTTATTCTTGCTGCAACTACTCTTAAACGCAGAGGGGATCCTATCATTCTTTGTATTGCTCCTAGGCTGTGGCCTTCTGGTCTTAGCAGTGTTGTCTACTCTTGTAGAAGATAAAACATTTGAGTCAGAATTAACATCTTTCTTAGTGATGACATGAGGTTGTGAAACAGTGGTTGGATTTGTCCTAACGCTTGCTCTAACTTTGTTAGGAACATACTTTCCTTCCCTAGAAGGCTTAAAAGGATTAATCCTAAACATTCATGAGGCAATCACCTTATCATTGTTCACAACTTTTGATTCTTGTGGTGTGGGTACCGAGTTTGAAGTGACTAGTTTTGACAAGGCATGTGTCTTATCGATCTTGGGAAGGCCCTTAGATTTTGGAAAAGGAGTTACAACATAGAGTTTTGTTTTAAAAGAAGAAGAAGGTAGTTTTCCTAAAATTGATTGCTTACAAAACTGAGTATTCACACTCGTACCTTTGGTTGTGTCATTTTGTTCAGAAACCTTATCAAACAATTGAGTTCTTAACTTAGCATTTTCATACATCGTGTAATGTATTTTATTTTGCAAAGAGTCAATTATTGTTTTAGTTTGAGCACGTGTCACCGAGATAGAGTCAAATAGGTTTTTGTATGTAGTCTTAAGATGAGCATTTTCTTTTTAATAATTCCAAACCTAAAACTCTAATTCTACGCTCTCATTTTCTAGTTTCTGAGATAAAGGATCAAGGGTATTTGATACACATGGAGTATCCTTAATTTTCCCCTGTTGATCTCCCAACTGAGCTTGCAACCGTTCGATCTTTTGTTGCATGCCATTATAAGCTTTATCGTACAGAATTTTGTCATATTTGCATTCTTCACACTTTTTGTATCAATCATTCCAAAGTTTAGCATATTCATTCTCCTTTTTAATGATACAATTTTAAAATCGTTCTTTCGTACATTCAAGCTCAGTTTGGAGATTTGATGAATCTACAATAGATGGATTTTGCATAATAGACATAATATCTTGACTGACAATTGCTCTTAAGAGACGCTCAATTTCCAATTCCAATGCCTTGTGTTTAGCAAGAGATTCATCAGCTTCTTTTGCAAAAGATTGGAAGTCTCGAACAAATTTGGCTGCTTCTTTTAAAAATTGTATTTTGAAATTTTGCACTCTAACGTCAACTTGGTTAACGATAGGGAAAATTTCATCTTTTACAATTTTGTGAATCTCTTGGTGAGCAGAAGACGACCAATTGTGTATTTCTAAAGTCATTTTTTGTTTAACAACACGTTGAAGAGTCACAATGGTGTTTTTTACATCATTTAGATTTTTTCGTGCAACACTTGGTGTAGTATCATCCGAAAATTCTTCATTTGGTATTGAAATAGATTTAGAAACATTGGCCGTTTTGGAAGTATTTGAAAAATACAACTCTTCACGTGACTTGGCCGTTTGAGAAACAAAAACCCCCGAAAGATGATTAATCTTTGTATAATTTGCCGGTTTTATTTCTTTGTTTAATTGTTTCATTTTTAAGCGACTCTCTTGAGCAAGTTCAAGTGTCTCCTCCGAATCATACACAACAGGAGGATCATGATTTTCCAATAGAACTTTGCCATTATACAAACTCTGTTGTTTCTGCTGAGCTTGCTTGAGATAAAAACGATTTTGATAACCCAAAGCCATTTTATGTTCAGTGTGGTAAAACAAGTCTGGCTTAGGTGAAAGCATGTACATCGTTTGAATTGATTAACCCGTTTTAACCAAAATATTATCTAATTCCTTTATCTTATTCTCAAGTTGAATTTGTTTATCAAGAAGCTCGTCTTCACGTATTTTGAAATCAGACTTCAACTTTTTCTTTTTTTCAAGAAGAGAAGAAACAATTGATTTTTCTTTTGAAAGCTGTTTATTTAAATTTGGAATTTTCTCATTCAAAGTAGATATTTGTTTACCAAAACTTAAGTGAAGTGCATTTATCTTTTTAGTCAGACATTGTTCTTGATAAACAGACTTTTAATAACATCTTTCAAGTTTGTCATATTTTTCTTGACTAATTTCATTACACTTTTCTTGATTTTTATATCTAGCAAGCTCAATGGTCAAATCAGCATTTGTTTATTTCATTTTGTGATTGACCGAGTTGACCTTTTTAACTTCAATTGCCAAATTATTATATAATGATTCAAAATAAGCACGTGTTTCCTCAATTGTCGCAGGATGTTGATCTACTGTTCCCCTCATCTTGTTTCACACTAGAAACCTCAGAAATAACATTACTATCATTATGTTGTACCTGGTGTGGTTCAAGAATGGGTTCGAGTAGCTCAATATACTGCTCCTATTGAGTAAACATATTAAATATCTCATTATCATAGCAATTGTCATAGTTGTGTACCTCAGCAGATCCGTCTGAGTCATAGACGGGAGATTTGTTAGTCTGAGTACCCGATGTCGATGCTTGCTGCAAATTAGCCATCAAAATGCAGTTTGCATTGACTTCCTCAATCTTATCAAGATCCGCTGCAGCAGCCATCAAATCAAACTCTTCAGCTTGGAGTTGGATTCCTGCTTCTTCTTTTTGAGCAATCAACAACTAAGTCTGAAGATAAGCAGCATCCCTTCTCCTTGGTCTGACTGTGCAGTTCCTAGCAAGATAACCTAATCCTCTAAAGTTGTAACACCTTATCTGATTACCATTATTCCTAATCGCATTACCCTCAGCCCGTGCTGCTATAACATTACCATTCCCATTTGGATTCTGATTAGCAATCCCCGAAACAACAAGTAGCCTATTCTGATTTCCAACATTCTGAATACCCGGATTCTGAACTGCATTCTGAACAACCTGATTCCACACATTATGTACTGCATTATACCTATGCTGATTCCCAACATTCTTCCCAACATACTGTCTAAACTGATTCCCACCATTGCCTCTAACCATCTGCATCTGTCTGTCTTGGCCCATATTTATACCTGGTTGAGCAATCTGCCTATTACGAGGGTTTGATGAAATTCTGTAGTTGTTGTTGGTTGGTGTTGAGTAGTTTAGTTTGAATGCCTTAGCCATTAGCACAAGTGCCATGTTCATTGCAGTTGTGGGATCTATAATGTATTCGGGATTTGGCATTAGTTGCATGTAGTTTTGGTTGAATGATGGTTGTGGGTTATAATTGTTGTTGTTGGGAAGTGGTTGTTGCATGTAGGTACTTGATGATGGTTGATCTTGGTGAAACACTGGATACTTGAAATGATTGATGGAATTTGCTATGAGTGCTAGCGGATCATGTGTTTTTGCAAGTCGTTCAGCTCTTAGATCATCTACCTCCTTTTGACTATACTTCAAGAAATCATACAACTGAGTGTAATCTGCTGTATGCAAGTCCTTTGTTTGATGAACAATGGTAACATGTCGACTCCATTCTAGTTGTAAGTTGTTTAGGAACTTGAGATTACTGGCAATCTTTTCTGGAAAGTGTTTGTTTCTCTTGAAATCATTCATCAACTTTGAGAAACGATGATAGTAAGACTCAATCGATTCCTCATCAGTGGAATTAAACCTTTCCCATTCATTAAACAACTTAGCCTTTTTCTTTTGAATTCCAATATCAGAACCTTTCATCATTTGTTGAACACGTAACCAGATTTCCTGAGTAGTTTCACAACTATCAACAGCATAATAGATGTCTTCAGGAAGAACAAGAAGAATAGTCTGAATTGCTTGATTATCACCTTCCATCTGCTTAATTTCTGCTTCCGTGAGTTCATCAGTTTGTTCATGAAACGTTTCAGGAACAGGAACCGTATGGGCTGGATCACCTGGTTTAGGAATCATTCGTCTGGCATATGGACCATTCATAATAGAGTTGTAGATTAACTTTCCATTTGGTCTACTCTTAGCATAACAGAGAAGACGTGATGACCATGGAACATAGTTCTCTTTGTTAAGCATAGGAGGGCGGTTTTTGGAACCGGCTGCATAGATGTCTTGTTGAGTAGACATTGCAAAAGTGATATGAAATGATAAACAAGGATCTTTAGTGGGTAAAGTGATTGTTGTTATGGATTGAAATCAATTAACGTTCACGGGATTTTACAAGTCTTAGATTTAAACCGAGAAAAAATTGAATCTTTCGTGAGATTTTACAAAATCAAGAAGAAATCGTGAAACAATAATTAATTATGGTTGAAATTGAAGAATTTAAGCTTTTATTGGCAAAGAATGAGCTTAAAACGATGACCGGTGCACAAACGTTGAACTTAAAATAAGTACCGATTAATTAAAACTCAAATAAGGACAAACGGTGCAATTGAAATTCACTTTGGAGGGCTAACGGGCTGCTTTATAAGAATAAGCGTATAAATCGCCTTTTTTAAATGGTATAATTCCCGCCGTCTTTACTGGGTTATAAATAGTCGCTGCGTGTGGGGGGGGTGTCTTCACATATTGTATAAAATGGGGGGGCGGGGGGGGGGGGGGGGCCTCGGGGGGTGCGGGGAAGGATGTATGGAGGGGAGATGTCACCGTCGTCATTTGGTAGTAAGTTGGGTTGTGGGGAGTGGGAAGGGTGGGGTGGAGGATGTCAGGGTTGGCTGGGGGGGGGTGTCGAGTTCTTGGGGGGGGGGGGGGGGGTGGGGGGGGGGGGGGAGATAGGTTGGTGGGGGGAGAGATGGGGGGAGTGTGAGGAGGAACGAGAGTGTGGACTCGCCGGAGGGGGAGGTCACTGGGAGTGAGCCGCTGACTCAGATAGTGGTTGAGGGAATTGAGGTCGCTGATGAACTTCAGTGAGTCCACTCTTCAGTGAGTAACTCTGGACTGGAGGATATTCGTCAGTCTGATGGCTTCAACATAAGCGGAAGGATACCATCAGGGAGTAATCCATCAGAGGAAGTATCCTCAACGGATTGACTCATCAGCGGGTTGCTTCAGTTTGAACCTTCAGTGGGTATGCTCCTTAGTGGGTTAGCTGATGGTTCATGGCACTAAATTAACAACACATTGGAATGAATTCAATCACTTGTAACTGCTTTAACCATTTCATATGGTAAGTTACAATCACATTTAATGGTCACGATAAATATGGTCATGTAACCACTAATTCCTGAAATCAAGGAGGCTAATTATGGATGAGATTATATCTCCTATAATCTCTCATAATTCTTTGACCAAGGGTTTGAGTACTCTCCTATAAATAGATCATAATTGCATGAAGAACATACAGAAAACCTAAACACTTGGATGCGCAAGGGTTCTTGATTGGTGCCTCAAACAAGAACATACATTTGGTCTTATCCCAAGTAGATATTCGTGATACCCAGGCAATAGGGTCGAATAGTTTACTTTGGAAAGTGATTACACGATTCCAAGTGATATCCGGTAACCATCTTTGGTACGTAGTTAGGTTATTGATTATCTTTACCCTGATCTGGGACACACAACCTCCAACAATCAAAGTAAACTATTTTGTGATAATCAATGGCTGTTGTTATGAAACACATGGCTTCAAACTTTGCCAAGCTAGAAAAGTTTGAAGGGGTGGATTTCAGAAGATGGCAGAAGAAGATGCACTTCTTGCTTTCCAACATGAGTGTGGTGTACGTGCTGACTACTCCCATGCCTGATGATGGAGGTGACAATCCAACTGTGGAACAAGTCAGGAAAAGGGCCAAATGGGACAATGACGATTATGTCTGCAGATGTTTAATCCTCAAGGGTATGTCTGATTCCTTGTTTAATATTGATTCGATAAAATATATATATAATATATTAAAATACCAAATTAGTAATAGTATAAAGAGTATCCCGTTTGATATGACAATTACTTTAGGAAAAGTAATAGCTTTATCTCTCGGATGTCGTATCCCGACAAGAGATGAATTTGAAATTCACGAAAGCGTTTTGTTTGATGCTTGAATATCGAATATTTTTGTTTTTGGTTTTAAACTAAAAATTTAATAAAAATAAACTACATAAAAACTAGATAAAACCTAAGCCCATAACTCTTTTATATAAGTCCAGGGGCCAATTCTGCCAAGATTGAAAGTTATTTAATACTTAGACTTTCATCTTCACAAAGACAAGGACCATGGGGCCAATTGAAACCAAAGTTAACTCTTTTACCCTTTTCAGGTAAAAATGGCGCCTAAGGTTTTTTGTACTGTTCAGCATCGTCCAAACATGCCCTCTCCTCAGATCAAAGGCTTCTCAAAAGTAATGGTACAAAGACTATATCAATGGTTCATTTACACGCTGGCAGAGTCACACATCATCAAGCTCACCTCATTGGTCTATCCCTACAAAGAGAGGACACGTTGGCATGATTAAAAACACAAGAGAGAAGGGGTTTTATGCTAGATACACTCTCAGAGAAAGCACTAGGTGTCACAATCACGGATTGCCACGCTGGCAATCCGGGTGTTACATATAGCGATCCAACTTCCCAAAGTAAATATCTAATGATTGGAATGAATAAATGGTGGAGATTAAAAGGAGTGTGTAAGAGTGCTCAGTCCCTAGAAGGTTCTCTCAGCAGCTATAAAAGGACCTCACTCACACACACATGAGCATCTTCTTTTCTTGTAATTTTTTAGCTTATAAATTTAGCTTATGTAGTTTTATTTTTAAATGTAATTGTTTTAGTTTTTAAGCTAGTCTAATCTATCTTTTCTCAAGTATTGTAATCAGCTTTTAAGTATTAATAAAATCTCAATTTAGTTTTGCCAATTACTACTTACCTCTTAAGCTCTCAATAAGCTCTTCCAGAGTCTCTTAGCTTATGATAGAGCTAATAGGTTCCCCAAATTTTAAACTTACTTAAAGTCCTAAAATCAGCTTAATAACCTTGATACGTGGACTATAAGCTAAAGAAGGGGAGCTTACAATGGCAGAGCGCCAATGGATTTTACTCTGGCTTATCGTAAGATAAGCCGAGGCTGTTGAAAGCTCATTTGACCCTTTTAAGGCTTCTGTTTTAAGCTGAAGCCTCTAGTTAAGTATCATTTAAATTCATTTAGTCCTTCAATATTTAGCTTAAAAATTCTTATTATTGTGATATCTGCTTATTTGCTTAATCTAGTTGCTTATTTGTGCTTATAATTATCTCTTTGTGCTTATTAGTTATAAATTTTCATCTGTTTTTAGCTTAGGTAGCTTAGCTCTTAAATTTTCATTACTGTCTTAAAATCACTAAAAAACCAAAAAAATAATTAGCTTAGTCTTTAAAACTTTGATTCTAGCTTAATTAGTTGTTGATTTATGTTTGTTAAGCCTGTTATAAGCTAATTAATATCTGGTAATAAGGTCTTGTTAATTGGATCTTAATTTCATACAGCCCAAAATGAAATCTGTCCTAAGTATAAAGGAGTGTTTTGGGTTTAGTGTGTTTTGACTTTAAATATCAAAGTAACTTGGAAAATTTCTTTGGTCAAGCTTTGTTTGCATATGTGATAAGTTTTAAAAAAGGTTTGCTAATTAGGGTTTAAGTCTTAATAAAATCATCCTTGTGCTTAATATGCTTGACTGTGCACCAGGGGAGGTAATAAAGTTAAACTACTAGCTGAGTTTGTTTATCCAACCTTAACTGGATTTCTTGCTTGATTAGTAGGTTTAGACATTCTCTTTGAGTGTGTCATTGCCGGTTGACCACCTTGTCACCCTGCATTATTGGTCTTAACCAAGTATCAAGTAATAAGTAGGGACTTAAGTAGTTTCTTTCTACTGCTTATCTTTTTGTGACCATAATTTATTAGCTTAATTTAAAGTTTTTTTTTTTATAGCTTTTAACAATCATAGATTATAGTTAACATTTAGCTTAATTAATAGATTAAGTCTTGTTTTTTAAGAATCTAGCTTAATTCAGTGGCGTTGCATTTAAAAGTGTTCATAAAAATCTTAAAAAGCTAAAAACAGTAGTAAACCAAATCTAGCTCGTAATCTTAAAATTTTTAGCTTATATTATATGTTTTTATGGAGGTTGAATTCATTGTCTAGTAGTTATTTCAAGTTTTTCCAAAACCTTTAGCTTCATATAGCTTAATGTCTTTTTTACTATCTTGTATTTTAGACTTAAGTATTCATTTCTGAGTTTTGCAGTTTTAATCCTAAATCCATTACTTTAGTGTTAATGGTTAGGTGTAGCTTATTTAAAATTAGCTAATAATATCTTAAGCTTTTAGGAATTAGCGTTTAGCTTATGAAATGGAGCTTAAAATGATATGTGGGCAAGCAGTTTAGTTAAAAGCAAGCTTTTGGCTCTCAAAGAGCTACTTTCGGTATCACTGTTTTTCAAAGCTTTTAGAAGGCTTATTTCTATTCAGCTAAGTGTGGTTTATTAAAATAGCTAAAAAAGTGTGAATCTTTAGTTTATGTACTTTTAGATTTCAAAAATATTTTTTTTTTCAAAAAGGGGTGTTAGACAACCTTGAACTCATGACCTCCCACACATAAACCAAACGTGTTAACCATTGTGCTTCAATAGCTCATCCATAAGCATTTCTTTTCATTAAATCTTTATACACCATTTGGGCCTTAACCCATTTTTCAATACGACCTAAGCTTATATTAGCTTTTTCCCATCCCCCCCTTCCGCTTATTGTATAAGCTGGGTAGCTTTAACTTATTTTACTTGATGCCCTGTACCCTGTTAGGATTTTTTCCTATTTTTTGACAAATTTCCTTCAGTAGATTATTTCTATAATTTTTCTAAGGTTTAATATTCGAAAAATAAATACAAAATATAAAAAAGATAAACTTTAAAATTAAAAAAAAAAAGGTTTTAGATTAGAATATATACTTTTAGATTTACAATTCAGAAAGGTCATTTTTATTTACCACTTTAGATTTTATTTCATCTTTAAGCCTTAATTTTAAATTTAAAAATAGGATTTAATTTAAAAAAAATAGTAAAAAAAGTTTGTCTGATTTTTATAATATTTTAGATTTTCCTACGTTATAAAAATCATTTTTTAGAATTTTAGGACATTAATTTGCTATTATAATTTAATTAAGCTATTATAGTTTTAAATTCTTACAAAAAATTCTAAAAAAAAAAAAAAAAATGTAATTGCATTTTAAATATGTTCTTTAGTCTTAATTGTAGGTTTAGAAATTTCGTTGCATTTTTGAAGTAATCTTGCCTTATTGCTTTTTTGTTCCGCGTTGTTATTTGTTCCCAGTATATTATCTTAGTTCATTAATTGCTTTTTTATTGCGTATTTTAATTGTGTTTTTAATTGGTAGTTATAGATAATCAAAAATATCTTTTCTCTCATTCAAATCATAATCCAAACTAAGGCGTGGTTTCAATTTCACAAGTCGTTGGGGAAACGACCCGAGAAAGCATACTTCCCGGTTAAATATACGTATTATATTATATTATATATATATTTTGAAGAATTTCCTTTTTACCTTTGTCCTAAAGGGTGAATTAGGAATTTATCATCGTATTATATATTTTATATTTTACGTGTATAGATTCTCGCGAATCAAAGCCACTAAACCCAACCTTGGCTCTTGATACCACGGTACCTAGAGCTCTTAGAGATATCATTTCATCACCATGAACACAAAAATAAGAAAAAGATTTTAGAGAAAGAAAGAACTAGAGAGAGAAATAAAAAGAGAAAAATGGTTACTTGCACATGAAAGAAAATGAGAAGCAACACCATCTCCACACTTGGAGATGGATTTATATAGTAAATGAGATAAAACCCTTCTTGGGTTGTTGGGCTTGACTTTAGGCCAGACCTATTACTAATGGACTTAAGCCCGACACTTAGGCCCAATTAGCTTTGATAAATTCCCGTAAACTAAGTTTTTCTTATACAAGGCTCGGGAATATTTAATGACCATCACTTTACTAAAAACACGGCTAACACTGTGTGTGTGCTTAGGTCGAACGCAAGAAAGAAAAGGAGAGAAAGGGTGTGTGTTTATTTTGTGAAGTATATGTTTGAAATGAGATAGAAACAAATCATATAATCCAAGACTTGTACCACTAGGGACCATGGTTGCTAAAAAATGCCTCCTTGTCTCCTACAAGGATTGAAACCGGCTGTAGGGTATCCTAGGGGCTCGAGATGCCTTCTTTTTGTATCGGGTTCACTTAAAACTCAAAAACCTTGATCATAAAATATTTCCCGAAGCTACTTAGCATTTTTATTCATCTTAAAAATACCTTTTCAATAACTTAGAGTATTTACACGATATATTTCCACATTATACCCCCCCCCCCAAAAAAACTCATTTGAACATTAACGGACATGTCGGGACTCGTTTTCGGCATTTTACGCTATCCACGGGTCAAACCAACCGAAACATAATCAACATAATAATACCCTCTAAAAAGGATTATTATACACCATATAACACAAAATACTTCAATCGCATAAATTCACCACCGTCGACACGGTACAGGTTCTAACAAAATTGACAAAAGTCAAATAGTCAACAAACTAAATTAGAACATTCAAAACACACAAAAAGGCAAGGGTTACAAATCTGGCATTATTAAATATAGTTAATGATCAAATAAAAATATTATCATTTGCATAAACCTTTTCTAATCAAATGATTTAAGTTAACACATGATTAATTATAAGCTAGTTATATTAATCATGTAAGAAAAAATAAGATTAACCATAAGTGGAAACAATCTTTCCAAATCTTTTCAAATCTAGAAAATCATTTTTTGACAACCGTGATTTGAGCAGGTTAGTTTATATCTTTAGATACGGCTAAGAGTTCATTTTATGTGATTAGGTGTGGTGCTATG
>BQNB010175040.1:0-10731 GCA_026074375.1 Tanacetum coccineum
TTGAATTTTTAAGCACTTAGAGGTTATGATAAAGACGGAGATAATGATGCAAATGGTGGAAATGATGATGAAAGAGAGAGAAGTTGGAAACAATAAGGTATGAAACGAGATGAATAGTAAGGTACGAAACTGGATTGCCTTTATAAATAACTTGCCTTTTTTTACTATACATAGTCAAGATTTGACAAGCGTTTTTATTTATACCACACATCCCATGGCTAGGATAAAGCTATAACTAGTCTAAGAGTTTGTTGATTTCGAACCGGTAGATGACATCATAAAGATCTTCCTGATTCGTTTGGTGTCGAGCTTGGATTTTTTTTCAATGATTCATTCAAGATCAGAAATTCTGTAGTGAGTAAAAGCAATCTTATCCTTTTGCCCTAACCGCTTCTTTTGAAGTTTGATAATCTGAGTACGGATTCTCTTAAGTTCGGTCTTTAGTTCGTTACCATTAGTACGTCCTTCTTCCATTTTCTCAATGCGGTGAAAAGAGAGTTCATCTAAGTAATTCAAAATATCTTCGATTTGTTCCTCATGATGTTTCAGATGCATCTTAATTGAACTTTTTCCTATTTCTAATATCTGAGGTGCGGTAGGAGTATAAACTGAGGAAGATGGTGATACCAAATTACGGGTTTGATTCCGAGATGGATTAGATAACATAGTTGAGGAAGAAGATAGGGAACAGATTCGTTTCTTAGGTGGTAATAGTTCTTCAGGAACAAAGAAATATCGAGGATCAAATAGTAATGATGGTGGTAATACCGAAGATGGAGTCAAAATAGCTGGTGGAGTAATAGGATCTGGTGATGAAATAGGTAATTCCTTAGCATAAAATGCTTGTACGTCCTTCAAATAAGGATTATTGTAGAAAGGTGAGAATACTAGTTGGATCATATTATCTTTAGAGTTTTCCGAAGAGTTAAAAGAACTGCTTTTCGATGAAGCTGGGAAGTAATCCGGTGAGACCGAAGTATAGTTAAGAATATTCATAAAGGAAAAAGCATCCTCAATATCGGAAGTAAAGCGGTTGGGAGAAGACATCGTTCTGATAACAACCCAGTTTGTAAATAACATAAGTTATTTATGTAATAGAATAATAGATATGTATCTTTACATACTTGTTCCGGAATGTAGTGGCATGGAGGACTTTGATGGCTGAAAAAGAAATGTGGTTATAGTTAAGGTTTTGACCTTGTTCTCTATAACCATGGCGCTGATACCAATCTGTAACACCCCCATTTTTACAATATAGCAGCGGAAGCTAATGTAGGTCCTTGGTCTTCGATCTATCTAGCATTTGTAAGACAATAGCTAACTTGAATAAATCCAAATCAACTATGTGAGAGACATTGACTATGAATATCAAGTGTTAATGCGGAATATTAACACAAGAATTAAGAAGAACAATGATACTAAATTTGCTATTGATTTTCTATTAAGCTTCAATGCTTCTATTACATACATATAACTCTATGCCGTAGGGTTCCTTTTATACACCAAGGAAACCCTAATGGGCTTTACAAATGTGTGAAAGGATAATGCACATCCTTTTCTAAGATATCTCCTAAGATATCTCTAAGATAACTATTACTATTCTGTTATATAAACAGACTTCACTGAATACGACCAGTACTAACTATAGTACTGCTATTCTACCAGTACTAACTTCAGTACTGCCAGACTTAACTAATACTACCATACTTAACTGTTATACTACTAGTATTAAGTCTTTTAAAATCTATTTCCCAACAATCCTCCCCTAACTTGATCTTCACTTGTGAACTTCAAGTTTCTTCAAATGTCTTCAATTTGAGCTATCCAAAGTCCAAATTAACGACTTGATGTCAAATTAAACGACTTGAGGATTCTGACACAAACACGAGTAACATTCCAAAGTCAAATTAACGAGCATGAAGTCAAATTTAAACGTTTCTTGTAAGGATTTGTAAATTAACACATTAATATCCAAAGTCATTAAACTACTGAAGTTCAAATTTAAACGACTTGTAGGATGATAACTTAGACATCAATTGTAATGATATGTCAGGATAGCATGTAATTTGTAAAACACATGTATTCGTAATTTATAGCAGGTACCCCCCTCGCGGGTTTATGAAAAGATTGAAATGCAAGGCTATGAATTCACTAAGTCTTTGAAAAGTAATCACATTGTTATAAGATAAACGAGTATGTAAAAGAGTTTGTAAGCAAGCATTGTAACCCCTCGCGTTTAAAAAGACATGTAAAAAAGAGTAAAGGCGAGGTTATGAACTTCACCTGATATGTAGATGTAATAAATATTCCAAAATGAAAGCTGACGACCTTATCACAATCTTAACAGGGAAGGTTGATATAGCAAAATGATAGTAAACAGCCACGTCATGCAACCTGAGTAAATATGTCAAGTCTTAGGAAGATTGTACTTTAGAACTTTGGTTCTAAGAGTTATGAATTTGATTGAAGAGTTTGGAATTATTGTATCACCGTTCGAGCCATCATAATTTAGAAGTCATTCAGTAACCGTTTGAGGAGCTAGGGCACTTTAAATCGTAAACCCAACAACTTAGTCAGAACGTAATACCAAGATGAAACCCCTTAATATGAAGCTCCCTGGTATTGTGATACGATATAATCGGTTTAAAGCGTTTTGATCAATATATGGAAATGATAAGCACGAGAAGCGTTAATTAAAGTTATGTCTTGTAATGTTTGAATAACATTTTTATACTTTTTCAAAATGTTACATTTTAGACCCTTGATAAAGACAAGTGCAAAATTATACCTCCATAGATTTGCACTTTTATGAGTTTGGTCCTTCAAGTTTAAAAATAAAAGATATAACCCAGTAAACCTTATACTTTTGAATGTTACTAATAGACCCCTATAGTTATAACTTTTGATAAAATGACATTTTTATCTTCTTAGTTAAAGTATCTGAAAGTTATGATCATATACCCCCTTGCATGGATTATAAATTATAAAACATGTTCCAAATTGCCATGCAAGCTTATTTAAACATTTCAAAAAGATAATTAATAGGTTATATAAACTAAAATATGAAGGTTTTACATAATAAGATGAGTTTAAAATAATGATTCGTTTAAGTTAGGGAAGCAAAACGGTTCAAATTTCGGGTTTTTTAAAACGTAAACGCGCGGTTTTAAGTTCAAATTCATTCAATAATCCAAAAAGTGGTTATTTTAACATTAGTAAGCATTGCTAGATAGATAATAACAACATTCTAACCATTATGACATTTTAGTTTTAAAGAAAACGCAAAATTAAGGGTTTCGGTTAAACGGTTTTGGATCAAAACGGAAATGAGCATGAATTGGAGTTTATGAAACTTTAACAAGAGTTTATTTAGGATCCATATGTACATTATAAGAGTGTAAGCATAATCGAGAACCTCTAGCACCCGGGATTTGAGGCTTCAATGGACAAAAAAGGTGGAAAATGGGTCTTTTCGGGTAGTATTTTCCACTCCGTACGGCCTTGTAACTTGTTCCCCCGGTGCTTTTCAAAATCTTCAAAGCTTTGCTTGAATGTGTTCTTAGATGATCCTAGGATCATATGGAGCAGATAATGCTTTGCTCATTGGGTTATAGAAAGAAGAGATGGGGGATGCTTTAAATGGAGGCATAATACCCCTATTTATAGTAATTTTGGAACTTGGTGACTAAGGATGCTAAGAGACCAGGTGAGGATATGTGTGGGAGCTATAGGTTGCTGTGGAGAGGCTATGAGATGAGTAAGGAAGGCTATGGTGCAAGGTGGAGGTGGTTCTAGACGTTTTATGGGTGTTGGTTGATTTATAACTGGTTGTTTTTGGACACAGCCAACCATCATCTTGGTAAAAATGGTTTCCAATTGCAAACTGTAACACTCCGTTGAAGCTCAAACCAGTGAGCATTGTTAGATATTTGAGTCCTCTACAACGTTTAGTTTTACATATTTGAGGGTTACTATACAAAAATTTAGAGATAATAGCCATTTACTACAGGTGTGCCGAATCTGCGCACCTTTGCCATTTCGGCTATAATAACTAATTCAAACATGCCGACATCGAATCAGGTTGATTCCACCGGAAAAATGATCACAAGACATAGGGCTACAACCTAGTGTTTTCACTTAATACCCAAAACCTATTGATTTGCCCATATCCTATGTTTTATAGACAATCCGATTCTGAACAAGGACCTAGTTTTTTAGTTTTGGGATTAGAACCTAAGAATAGGATTTAGTTTGAGGGTTTCTAGGATTTAATTCATTTATATTGATGTTTATAATGATGAAATAGGATTTGTAATGTTGTAAATTAAGTATTTACAACTTATTAGATTAATGGTTTATAAGTTTAAAACGGATAAAAACCAAGAAACGGGTTATGGTTTAGAAACTAGCTCGGTTTTAGGGTTTACTTGTTTAGATTTCATGAATCTTATGAAATGAGAATGAATATGGAATGTTAAATGAAGTTCATTACTTGATTTAACTTGTACTCTTAATAGATTGTATGGAATTCCTTAGGAAACAAGGTAAAAACGCTATTATGGCTGTCACGGCCTTAATGAACTTGAACATTGAGCATTTTAAGGACTTGTACTTTGACTTGGAGGAAGTTTATATTTCAAATGAGATGTTATGTTACTTGTTCATATGCTTTAGTAGCTTGTACATTCATTTTAGATGTTAACTCTGTCATGGAATTAGGGTTTAGAGGTATACGATAATGGTTTAAAGCCTGTCTTGATATAATGTTGCAAATGGTACATTATATGAGTAATGTACTTTGTAAAATGATATTATGATATTGAATTGACATGTTATGATGTTTTCTTGACATATATGAAGATAGGATTGCCATAAATAGGTTGCGTGAGCTCGTCTACTTTAGTTATGCAAGTTACATTGCATACTGGGATATTGACAATACAAGTAATGTAATAAAGCGAAAAATTTCCCCGTATAATTGTGATCATAGTAAAATAGGTTTTGCATTTGATGAAAATTCTTGGGTTGTTATAATGGCCACCTGCCACTCTTCAAGATCATCAGTATTAATCTGCTCCAGATCTTCATTGTCCAATTGTGTAATATTAGATTGATTAGCAAAGAAGGAAAACATGACATCATCAGCATAAGTTAAGGAAGAAGCTTGTCCCTGTGAACTAGCAGTAGAAACTTCATGAGCCGTATTAACTACTTCATTAGTACTGCTAGTATTTTCTGAAGATACAAAAGCCACATTTTGAGAGTTTGAGCTTGAGCTTGATTGGACTTTAATCTCAGATTCATACACCTTCAGATTATTATATAAATCACCCATGCTCAATGTGTCTAGATCAACTATGTTTCCATATTAAAGCAACAAATGTTCAAGCTGATGGTAGACTTCTTAGCAACTTCAGATTTACATCTTCTTGAGAGATAACTTCACCATGAATTTCTAATTGGCTGATGGGTTTCTGAAACCTATCATAGGTTTTATCCAGTCCTTTAGATCTTGATGCAGCAAAATCCATAATATGCTAGCTTTTAAATTATGAGGTCCCTTCTGTAATTTTCTTGATTCTTTGTTGCCCCAAACCTGGTCCTTAGATTGCTTCCCCCGTAAGGTCTTTGCATCCTTGATTCCATGAAACTTCAATAGGTGCTCATCAGGAATGGCCAACAACAGAGTGCTTTTTGCTTTCAATTCATTCTTTCTTTCTAGCTTTTTTTCAGCAGTTTTTTCGGAGGCATAAGACCATCAGTACCATGCAACTAGCTGATCAATAGCAGGTGCCTACACCAATTACAAATAACCTCCCAAAAGCCATAAATAGATGTGAAGTAAGATATTTCTCCTTTCTCAAATGCTCTAGTAGATCAAAGTCCCAGTTTTGAGTACTGGAAGTATAGTGCAACACTGTTTTAGGGTATTTCTCTGAATTTGTGACTCTAACTTCTCTTGTAAAATGATATCTTGTAAGAAGTAGAGTCTTCTATCCAGAGTTTTCTTAACAAGCTCTGATACCACTTGTTGATCCCTTTTGAACAGATCTTACTTAGCTTATTAAGGCTTAGTTATGTTGGATAGATCCAAAACAACTATAGTAGAAACTAAGATTGAGAATATCACAAACTATGCGGAAACTAGTTTGCATACTAAGAAGAACAATAAAACAGTAAACAAACTTTTACTAAACTTTCAGCCTCAATATGAAATGATCACTCTAAATAGTAACAGGGTTACAAAATAACCTTGAAGCTACGAATATCAAAGATGTACTACTAACATTATGCCTTAGGACCTCCTTTTATACACCAAGGGAGTCCCTCCAGGCATACAATACTTTCTCTAATTATCATGATCTTATCTATAAACAAACGTACACTCCAAACAAATAAATTAATACATATCTTCTTTAACAAAATAACAAATAACTTATCTTCGTAAGTATCTAATCCTCACAATCAAAAAATTTTCCCCTTTTGATCTCATCTCTGTCAGCATAAACCTGCCACCTTCCAGCAGTAGTAATCACTCAGCAGTTGTAACTGAGCAGTAGTAACTCTAAGAATCATCTTGAAGTCTTTTAATCCCAACATAGATTGAGCACCACATTCAAGCCTAAAGAACCCACCTTTTAAGTTGCTTTGGATGTTCTTTCTCTCACTCCTTTTTATCCAGCTTTCTTGATCATTGTTCGTGTCCCTGCTATCTACATGCATGAATTCTGGACTACTGCCTCTTACCATAAGCATTCCATCAGATTCAAGTTGAACACAAAGAGATATTCTTTTGATCTGGATACTTTCATAAATATGCTTCAGATGTGTCAAACACTTCTTGGACATCAGTTTGTAGATCCTCCATTTAAAGAGGAAATACTTACTTTCATAAGAGAACTTGGCTACTCCAGAAACATCAAATTACTCTCTGATGTCAAAGTTAATATTCTACCTCAACCTTAGAGAACATTTGGAACCATCATCAACAAATGTCTCAGTGGTAAAGTAACAAGAATCGATTCACTTCGTCTCTCTAGGGCTCAAATCCTTTGGGACTTGTATCACCAGATGAAAGTTGACTATGTCTACCTCTTATGGGAAGACCTAGTTTTTCAAATCGAGAACAAGGAATCACGGAAGACCAAATACATGTTCTAACCAAGATTCACCAAAGTCATCATCAATCACTTCATGTCACAAGATTAATCAATTCCAAGAAGAAACAAGATGGATTGGCACATGGCTAATGATGATCCTATCCTCACTACCATGAGATTCATCCCTCAGCATGAAGTTGTTCAAAAATACGGTGCCATTCTTCCTGATAACTTAACCACTTAAGTTATGAAAGAATCTGAAGCGTACAAGACTTACTATGCTTTTGCTAGTGGAAAGGCGATTCTAAAACCAAAATATGTACGTCAAACCACCAAGGAGAAGACTGTATAAGTACCTAAAGCTTCTTCTGGTAAAAGAATCAAATCTGATGCTAAGGTGACTAGATCAGGAATCAAGAAGCAACTTGTTGAAGGACTAGAGACTTTGTTTGAAATTGCATTGTGTTGATCCCAACCTGATCTTGCAAACCTTGTTAAAGGGTTAGTTATATTGAATAGATTCAAGACAACAATGCTAGAAACTTTGTTGATACTAAGAGTATGCGGAATCCACTCTTTAGTACTTAAAAGAATATGAATGTAATAGTAAAATGTGATGCAGTAGAATGAACAATGAATATAACCAAAAAGCTTCAATATTATTATGATGAATAATACGAGTACTCTGTCTAGTACTAAGGTTTACAACCTTGAAGCTATGAATGTGTCTATCAAGATGTGTTAACAACCATAACCTAGGATCTCCTTTTATACACCAAAGAGTCCTTTACAAGATAACTGCAAATCTTCTAAACTTCTATGAGATATCAACATATCTTTTAAATATATAAGATATACATTAAATCATTCCATACATATCACAAAACACGCTTTTATCTTTTCAACAATTATAATCTTCATACAGCAATACTAAGTCTTCTGGCAGTATTAAGTTTAGTACTGGAAGTACTAACTTTTCTTCTGGCAGTACTAACCCAGTTAGTACTGTTAGTTATATCTTGAGCAGTATTAAGTTCTTAAACTAGAAGTACTAACTTATGAAGATTTATTCCCAACAATCCTCCCCTAAACTTGTGTTTGACCTTCAAATCTTAAGTTTCTTCTGAATCAAATCTTCTAGTCTGCACTGCTGAGGATGCTTCCAATCACATTTCTACTGCTGTAATTGTGACTTGACAAACCTGATGAGCTCATAACCCATTTCACTTTGATGATCAACTTCTAGCCTTCTGCTTAACATTTTTGACATAATATCTTGTGATAAAGGATATTTCTTTTCTACCATTATGTGAATCATAAAACCAGTATCCATTAAAAGCACATGAACTCCACAAAAATTATGTAACTTCCAGTTTATTAGATTCTAGTCTTGTTGATTTCTCCATATTTCATCTTCTCCATTTGGTTTCATCATTGTCTTCAGATCTCCCCAAAGCAATAAGTCATAACCTTCTAGACTTGCTGTCTGAAATCTTTCCTTGAGCAATCTGTACAATTCTAGCACATCTTGCCTATCAAAATCATAAAGCATTGCACTAAATATCTTATAATGTTTAACACTTCCATCTGCTCTTTTTATTTGATAATAGTATTTATCATTTGCTAGAATCTTTATCTCCTAATCAACTATTGGATACTTTGTTGCCAATGATTCAATATTAAGATTTTCTTCTTCTGTAACAATGTTTAAGTAAACTTGAAGTTCTTCTTTCTCAGTATCAACTTCTAACTTTTGTTTCTTAGCACTTTCTTCACTAAGAGTTTCTCTTGCTCTTTTTCTAGCAAGTGATTTCTTTCTTCTTCCTCTAGCTGTCCTAGAACTTTCTTTCACATCTTGTTCAACTATAACATCATCTTGCTGAACTATCTCTTCTTCAACTGGTTTTAAAGATTCTTGTTGAAGATCAAATCCTGATCTCTTCATAACTTCCTTTTCAATCTCAGAACCCATAGGTATAAAAGCCTGATTTTGATCCCATACTCTTTCAAATATAGGTCTAATGTCTTCATAGATCATTCCCTTGAAATGACTCATCTTGTATCCACCTTGATTCTTTATATACAGACACATGTTCTTCCTTACTTCAGCCACAGAGAAAGGTCTATTTTGAAGTGTATGATATCTTAGAACAGCAGGATCACTCCAATTAATATCATGAGCTTGATCAACTTTAGCTGCAACTTCTTCTCTTTCATCCAAATGCTTTTGCAATTCTAAGGCTGTTTCAAAGTCAATCCTTTCTTGTTCTTTCTTAAATCTAGCTTCCTGTTCAGCATTGAATCTAGCTTGTTCCTCCTCAAATACCTTCTTAGCTAATTCCTCATCAACACTCATTTGTACTTGAACCCTCTTCTTGATTTTCTTTGGTGGCTTAGACTCATGCATAATTGCTTTGCCTTTGTCCTTTGCCTTTACACCACCAGTACCATCCAATTTACTGGCAGTACTAATATCAGCAGTACTAACCATGGTTGTCAAGATCCTGATCTTGATCTTAGGATCTTACGATTTTACGATACTGCAAAGCAAACACGATTCGGATCCTACATAGGATCTTTTCATTCTTAAGATCTTATAGGATCCCGATCTTAAACATAGGATCTTAAGATCTATTCCGATCCGATCTTACTTTTCTCAAACCACAAACTAAAAAACTACAAATTTATGGGTTGTGATTCATAAAATTTAAAAAACATGTTAATCTTCTTAAACACTTCATAATCATAATTTAGGACACCAAATCTATGAAACATTTATATAATTTTGTGTTTATGATATATAATAATTTGTAGGTTTGTATAATATTACAAAGACTATTAAGAGAATGACATTATAGTCGGATCTTACGATCCCGATCCCACTTTACGATCTCGATCTTGCAAAGAAGAAAACGATCCTGGGTAGGATCTTGATCTTGGAAACCTTGGTACTCACTAATCTACTGGCAGTACTAACTCCACCACTGCCAGTACTAACTTCTCTTCTTCTTCTGGTATAAGTTTGAACATTTTCAACACTTTGTCTTCTTCTAGCTACATCTACAAGAGCTGTAGCTGCACTAAAAACACCTAACTGCTCTTCAGGTTGATCACTAATCTGAGTATTATCAATCCTCCCCTAATCTGCAGCATGTGGAGGAACCAAAGAAATTCTAGCATCCAAGTCTAGTTCTTCAATCAAACTCCTCCCCTGATTGGAAGGATCCTCCTCAGCTTCATCATCAGAGATTACAACTTTGGCTTTCCTCCTAGCTTGGCTTGTCTTGATTGTCTGCTCTAACTTCTTCACCCTTTTGATTAGTTTTGTAAGACCAACATGGTAGGTCTGTTTTGTTTGCTTTAATTCAGACTCCAAGCTTTTAACCTTCTTGGACAGTAAGGTACATAGATTCGTCAATTCATTAAGTGATAAACTACCCTCATCACGTCCAAGTGAGTAAACACTTTAGAGAGGTGATTCATGAGGCATTGGAGCAGCCTCCTCAGTAACAGGTGTGGGTTGGATAGATGGTGATGTAGATGGTGGTTGTGAGGTTGATGAATGTGTTTATGGCGATAAGGATGGTGAAGATGTTATTCTGGAAGGAGATGACTCAGGTGTAGTGAGCAT
>BQNB010175042.1:0-13201 GCA_026074375.1 Tanacetum coccineum
TCCTGGTCTTCATAGTATTTCAATTATCTTATGGATGATTGAATGGTTCATTTGGTTGCGAGTGTTCATGGTGTTAAGGAGATATAAGGTTCTGTGGAGAGACTATAAAGAGGATGGAGGCGAATTGATAGATAAAGGTAATTAAGATGTGATATTGTCTTGGGAGTGTATCTGGTTGAGAGAAAATGTTAAGTGGTGGGCGTATTATTTATGTGATTAGGTTAAATGTGAGAAAATTAGGGATTGTGAAGAGTTATAATACACCGGGTATATGTTTTGCAAATTGGGTCTGGTAATGCCATTTTTTGTGGACCGGATCATTACACAAACATTTGGGCCTAGTATTTTGAGTATGGATCGGCTGGTCATATGGATTGGCAATGGGCCGAATGTTGATTAATTGTTGGTCTGATCCTTGATTTGTTGGGCTGTTGAATGACTTATACGAAAATGTGTATAATTTTGGTACCGTAAGTGACTTTTGGTTAATACTTGGGATTATAGATTGATATAAATTTATTGGATTAGGCCGGGTACTAAAATACTATCATGACAAGTTCACTAGACAATGTTTTTTCGTTAACGACATTCAAAAATAACATTTGTTCTAGTTTAACGACATTCTTGAACAACAACATAACAAACACGATACATAACACTATGAACGATCTGAATAAGATTCAATAAATGAAAAACGGCTAGAGATTCGGACTACGATGACAAGTAATCACGAAGTTGATTTGGTATCCCTCATTTGAGATTGAAGTTGGATTTCACGAAGGCGTCTACTTATTTCATCATCGAACTCCTTAAGATCCTACAAATCCTTCTCACTTCATAATTCTTCAATCATTCATCATGACAACTCAAATTGCAACTTCCACAACTTGAATGATACTAGTTACCAGCAGCAGGGGTGTTGGTTGCAGGGTCCTGGTTAACTATCACTTAAGGAAGTTTCGTTGTAGTACTCGTGTCACATCGCAGAAGGCCGATGTGGATAATTTAGAGGTGTTGTACTTCTTATACTTTTCTGGGGGGTATAGAGTATAACTATAAATATAATTCTTGCACCGTTCTTTAATCAAACTACCTCTGCAAGCTTAAGTACAAATGTGGGGGATTTCACTTTATTTTCAAGTTTGGTTTATAGGGTTTACTTCACCAGTGATCACACACAATAGCCGACAGAATTCGAGGTTGGTAAAGTTAGCCAAGAGAATTAGGTTGAATGTAATCAGCAATTCTCTGGTTCAAGATAAGGTACTTTCACAGATCTAAGCAAAATTCTCAATGTTCTACAACGACACTTCATATACAAAGACATTGTTATACCAAGTTTTCTTGATTCTTGCTTCATCTCCTCTACGGTTTCTGAAGACAAGAGGGTAATGGTTCGTTTTTAGATCTCAAGATTTGTGCTTAAGACAAGAACTTCTCGAGTATATAGGCGTACACGACAATGATGCTTCCGAGAGTGCTAACCATCTTTAGGGGAAATGTGTACATCCGGGACTTAGTTGACTTTGATGTTACCATGTCAACTTCCAGGGGGAAGTAGTGTATACTACTTTACTTAGCATGGTTTATTAAGTATACTGCATATGTGAGAAGAATTGATGTTGATTTCTCGCATGCACCCCCGAACGAATATTCACCAAGCCCTAATGACAAGAAGCAGTGGTCGTTTGGTAGTGGTATTGACTTCTACATAATTTCCGTTTGTGCACGTCAACATGACAAGTAGTAGATTGTTCAAGCATATAACAAACCGTTTCAGATCTGCTTAAGATAGGGGGGGGGGGGGGTGTTGGGTTTTGGGAAGCTTGATTCGAAACTTCCCAAAAAGGAGTCTATGAAGAAAGCTTTTCAAGACATGTTGCATGAATTGGGGGGAAGTTAATCCAACTCATGCATACTACAATGGTTCCAGAACAAGTAAAGACAATGAAGATCCAAGCTCGAATACAAGTTTCAAGACCAGGAGAACTTAAAAGACAACTTCAGCTTTGGAAGACTTTATTCAATTGTATTTGTACTTGTTAGGAACATTGTAAGTAATTCCGTATGTGTCCACATATTGGGGGAAGATTGTTAGCCTTAAAATATCGTGACATATCCGGAATTACATTAGTTCATTTATAGCGTGACACGTAGGGACTAATAATGACTAGTTACAATAGTTAAGTGTCACTAGGACTATAAATACCCCCTCCATACTTCCATGGAGGGGTGAAGTTCACTTTTGAAAAAGTGTGTATGTGTGTGTTTTCTCTCTAGCATACACACTCTTCCCATCTCTTTCTTACCTTATTCTCTAATAAAATGGCTACATATTTATTTCATTTTATCCAACCTCCAGATCTGTTTTAATGCCTGATATTATATGTCATTTTATATTCTACATTATCATATTCGTTGTCTAAAGCTAAATCATCAATTGATGAGTTTTCATCACTAAAGTAAGATGATTCGGAAAATACCTCACTTGATGCGTGAGCTACAAGACACGTTTCATCTTTGACCTTTTCATCATCTTCTTTACCGCTATCGCTCTAAGAACCTCTAACAAATTCTCTTTGGTTTTTGTCTCTCGGTGGCTTTGGAAATTCTCTAATAAGATGATTTGGATCTCCGCATCTAAATCACTTCCTTTTACTTTTGCCGTTTTTGTCGTCTCGGCTTCTTTGAAAGGTCTTTTTATTGTTTCGAGGTTGTCTTACGAATCTACCTCTTCTCCTAAAGAACTTCTTGAAGTCTCTTACCGTTATGGCGTACTCTTCGTCTTCACTACCGGAAGTCGAACAATCTTCATCACTAGATTCTTTCTTAGCCTTTAAAGCAAGAGATTTCCTTTCAACTTTTGCTTTGACTATTTCGGAATCTTTCTTGATGATCATCTCATATACTTTGAGGTTTCCAATGAGCTCATCAAGAGATAGTGATGTTAAGTCTTTTAACTCTTCAATCACCATGTCTTTTGCTCTCTATTTAGGATGTAAAGCTCTAAGAAACTTTCTTACGTAGTTTTTACTAGAATAACCTTCATCAAAGGCTTTAAGACTAGTAGTAATAGTATTAAATCTAGCAAAGCACTATCTATAGATTCGTCTTCGGAAATGACGAATTGTTCATATTATTGAACCAAAAGGTCGATCTTATTATCTTGAGAAGTTCTTGTCTTAAGCACAAATCTTGAAATCCAAACAAAGCATTACCCTCTTGTCTTCAGAAACAATAGAGGAGATGAAGCAAGAATCAAGAAAACTTGGTATAATCAAGGTCTTGTATATGAATGTCATGAAGAAACTTTGGAATTTCTGCTTAGTACTGTGAAGTATCTTTGTTTGGATAGACATTATATCCCGTTAGAATGCTGATTACATCTCAAACCTTTAACTCTTGGCTAAACTTACCAACCTCGTATTCTGTCGGCTATTGTTGTGATCACTTGGTGAAGTAAGCCCGATATACCAAACTTGAAAATGAAGTAGAATCCCCAAATTTGTTACTTAAGCTTGCATTGTTGTTGATTGAAATGGTGCAAGATTAAAAATTCTATAAGTCTCTTATAACCCCAGTATTAAAAGTATAGAAGTACAACACCTCTTGTAATTATCCACATCGACTTCTGCGTGTGACACTGAGTACTACAATGTAACTCCTTTAAGTGATAGTTAACCAGGTCTGCAACTAACCACCCCTGACTACTGGAACTAGATAATTCAAGTCTCAATCATAACCGTTGTTCGTTCAAGCAAGTCATCAATCGATAGATTGGGTTTAAAGAAAAGGGGTAGCAAATAGAAGGAAGTCTCAATGATGAAATAAGTGTAGATGCCTTCGTGAAGCCTAACTTCAATGTCAAATAAGGGATACCAAATCAACTCCGTGATCACTTGTCATCGTAATCCGAATCTTTAGCCGTTTGTCGTTTTAGTGAATCTTATTCGGATCGTTTTAGTGTTATGTATCGTGTTTGTTGTGTTGTTGTTCAAGAATGTCATTAAACTAGACAAATGTTGTGTTTGAATGTCGTCAACGGTTCTACATTTGTCTAATTAAACTTGTCATAATAGCATTTTATTACTCGGCTTAATCCATCATACCCGAGTTAATCAAATAATACTATCCCAATAATCATGTTCATAAACATATTCGGCCCGATCATCTAAATATTTAAGGAAGAATACACGGCCCAATTGTCACATTGCTACCAGTCCAACTGAGTTTAATTATAACTCAATCCCAAACCATATTACTCAGCCCACGTTTGAATAATCATATAAGCATATCAAATCCCTAATTTTTCTCATATGTCACCTAAACCTAATCCCACATTCAACCGCCTACCCCATCTCTCTCTCCCAACATTAACTTTTAAGCAAAACGTCATCGTGCCATCTCATTCATCTTATTAGGGTACACAAACTCTAATCTCACTCACATAACTCGTCCGCATCTCTCTCTTCTGCTTCTCCATACGCAGCAACAAAAAGAAAACAAACCCCATATTGCTTCTAAATAATACGAGGACCAATCTTCAAAGACATGTCTTAAGATCATACAAATGGGTCTCGGGGAGGTTCGTTTATAGGTGTTATTGTCGTCAACGAAAACAAAGGTAGATTATAACAGATCTTGTATATCTAGTCTATCTTTATTTTCATAAATTGAATGAGGGTTTCACAACCTTTACAAAGATCATGTTGATTTTTCCTTTTCGTGTTATGATTATTGAAGGTCATGAATTTAATTTAAAATCACGAAAAATGAAACTGAGATCTTCTTTTATTATTTATTTTTTTTACTATCGAAGTCTTGATTGAGTTTAGGATGGAGTTAAGATGATGTTTGATGTTTGGTTTGTAGTTGGAATGAGATTATGGGAATATAGGATAGACTTTGTGGATTTGTTGTTTTGTTGTGGTGTAAAGGCTGTGATGATGAGATTTATATGTTGGATGATGTTGTTTAGCTGTTGTTGTTGTTGGTTGTTCATGAGTTTATATGGGGTTTTTAAACAGTCCTTTTCATTTTCTTCATTATTCTTTTTTTTGTTTGTTCTTGACTCGGCAGTGACTCAGTTGAGTTTGACTGGGTCAACTCGGTAAATACCGAGTTGACTCGGTTTGAGTTGAGGGTAGTAACTCGCAACGGATATGCCAAATCGCTATTCAGACAAATCGCAAGATCTGAGGAAATTTGGGCAGCGGTTCGTTTGTATTTGGCTTAGAAATTTGTCTTCATTGTACCTGTACACCAAATTGCAGTGGCAAATCGCAGTCTAAAGAGGCAAATCTCAATAGGCAAATCGCAACCTGTCACAGTCGTACTATTGTACTTTTTCCTGAAATTATAGATCTGGTTTTTTCTTTTTTATCAAATCGCTACCAAGAAACCCATATGTATTTGAAGCACAAAAACATAGCAGATAATAATAGAATGATGAAGAAAACATCATCAAAACAGTAATAAATCAAGTTTGTGGTTGATTCTTAGGAGAAGAAGAACACTTAAACCATGAAAAAGAAACACTAATGAACAGTAAATAAATAGTGCATGAACAGTATCCAAGACATGAATAGTGATCGAGACAACAAACACATGATACAATACACCCATGCAGCTCTGATGCCAATTGTTGACAATTAGATATCACTAACAAGAGATAATGATCCGAAGGTCAAGGAGGATTAAACAAATAAATTGCCATTGTATTATTTAGTAAGAGAAAGGAAAGATGTGTGTTTTCTAAAGAGAGAAACACACACCTTATTACAAGTAAAATGAATCAATCACCCTCCATGGAAGTTATGGAGGGGGTTTTATAGTCCTAATGACACTAACTATTTGTAACTAGTCATTATTTGTCTCTACGTGTCACGCTATAAATAAACTAATGTAATTCCAGATATGTTACCATATTTTAAGCCTAACATAACCTATGTGCTAACTCTTCATCAGCTTCAATTCTAGCTCTAATGTCTTCCCATTCTACCTCAGAAAAGATCTAGTTGCTTCATGTACTCTGGTAATCCTTTGCCTCTCTTCTTCATCAAACTCCTCTTGTAGTCTCACAGCTGTCTCTAGACCAAGTCTTTCTTGTTCTTGTTGCCTTTTTGTCTTGGTCATAGCCGATTCAGACTCTTCCATTATACCTAAACTTTCAGCAACAATATCATCAACAGAATCACCAGCAGTTGAATTCAGGGCTGGCTAAGTACTTATTTCGGCACCTAAGCAGTTGTAATGGACATTAGTAGTGGCAAATTTGTACTACCACGTAGAAAACAACCCATCTTTACAAAGTAATCCACATCTTCATCAATTTGAGCATTTTCCTCCCTTGTTTGGAAGGATCCTCTAGAAGCTAAAATTATCTGTATTCTGAACTTCTTCATCTGAGAGAACCAGTCTGTAGTTTTCTTTGACTTGATGGAGGCTTTTCTTTTTTTCCAACCTCTTCACATTCTTGATAAGCTTTGTAAAAGTAGCACCATAAACTTTCTTTGTTTGCGTTAATTCTGTCTCCAAAGCTACAACTTTGTCTGACAATTTTGTAACCAAATCCCCAATTTTTTCCCCCAAATTGTGTTGCATTTGCCTCATCCTTCAAGTGTGTGAACTCTTGGGAGAGGTGAAACATGGTAGGGGTCTTATCAATGTTACCACTGCCCTGTCCTGCTTCTAAGCCAGTGACAGTAGTGGCAGCCCCTCCATATCTGACATCCACACCTATGGAAGCAGCCTCATTTGCTACATTGGTGTAAGGAGGAGAACTGAGATGAGGAACTTCGGTTTCCTGTCTGATAGGACTCCTAAGTGTTGGTGAAATATGTGGTTGTGAGGTTGATGGAGCACCTATGGGTGTGTGATGGGACTCAACTAGGACTGTTGATCCTTCACCCTAAAAAATTGGGCCCTAAACAAGCATTGTTGGAAATAATGGAATGTCCACCCCAGTATAACCCTTAGAAGCCCTCCTTATATTGCTAAAAAGTTTTTGTGTATGGGTAGGAGCAATATAAGTTCTTTTGTGAGGTAGAAGCAGTCTCTTGTGCTTGTTCAATAAATATTTGTATATAAATGAAGCGATGACGAAGAATATGCTATGGCCGTAAGGAACTTTAAAATTTTCTTTAGAAGAAAGGGTAAATTTGTTAGGTAACCAAGAGAAGAAATTCCGACAGAGGGATGAGAAAAAAGGGAAGAGTGACCGAAAATGTTTTAGATGCGGTAATCCAAATCATCTAATTGGTGATTGTCTAAAACCACATCGCAATAAAGATCAAAAAGCATTTATTAGAAGTTCTTGGAGCGATAGCGAAAATGACACCGAAGACAAAACTAACGATGAAGCTTGTCTCATGGCTCAATAGTCAAATGATGTAACTCTTAACTCTTCTTATTATAGTGATAACGCATCTTCTCTTGATAATGATAGTATGCAAATAGAATATGATAGATGATGTGTCCTTGTGTAGGTGTTATTTTTGTTATCAAGTTTTACTATTTATTTTATGCCGACTATACCTAAAAACAACACTTTAACCGGCAGTGTAGCCAGTCAAGATGTAGCTTTCGATCACTAAGAGTGAGAGCGTTAATATCTAATCTATAAGTATTATAGTTATCTAGTTAATACTAAATTAATCTAATTTATGTTAAACCTAAGTTAAACCTAAACTAATACAAAAGGGGGGTTTTCAGCCTGAGAGTGTGGCACGAGGTTTAGTTATCTAACCTAAGGTTTTGATGAAAATTAACATACACAAGGCGATAGACAGAAGATAAAGATGCGGTGAAGCTTAATGTAAGGCAAACGTATTAACCTTATTTATTCTAATTAAAACACAGGTTTGTTTATTTGTGCAATGATTACTTATCTCGAAGCGGCATATCATTCTTAAGATTAAGGTGGTACTTCTTCCTTAAACCTAGATACACTAACTCTGTCATAATTAGATGCATCCGCATAAAGCATCCTTTTTATTGATTATAATCTATCTTAGAAGGAAATAATGGTGATCTTATTGGATTCTAGCTCATCGAGACTTTACTAACTTACTGCTTATGGTAATTTATATAAGTGGTAGTTTTACTATCCAAACTAAGCCAAGGGAATCGGAACGATATTTGTTAGAATCATTCTAGGTCACCTGCTAGTCTAACTTGTTCACTAAACCAAAGGCACTATCCGATATCTAGTTAAGCTTAGTTAAACATAATAATAATATACTATACTTAGTTAAGCATATCCAAACCAACTTAAATTAATCTATATTATATTCCACCTATATAATATACTATGCGAGAACTATCCGATATCTAGTTAAGCTACAGGCGATATACTTAGATACGGATTAAACGCGTATTAAAGCACATAAACGAGTATCATGTGATGAATACAAACATAATAATCGAATCAAACAAGGTAAACTAACCGAGTTAAGCGAATGATACCAAAGATTGAATGATTATTAAGAGTATATGAATTACAAGGGTTTCCCTATGGATTGAAGCATGTTGCTGCACCTTTTTGGCTTCTTTTGTCTTCTCAAAATCAGCCTTGGTAGTTAAAAGCACACCTTAAATCGTATTTAGGATTTGGTATTTATAGACTCTGAAAATTGGTTGATACGACGTATTGGAACTAAATACGGCGTATCAGGGTTTCTTGGCGTGCACTCCACGAATAAAATATTCTAGAATTTTCTTGAGCTGGTTTGGATATGGCGTATCTGACTTCCTGGATACGGTGTATTGGGCTCCTCTGGTACGGTGTATTAGGGCTCATGGGTACGGCGTATTGAGCTCATCCGGTACAGTGTGTTGGGGTTATTGGGTACGGCGTATTGGCTAAAAGTGTGCTTTTCTTGATATTTGACCAAAGTATCATATACGGCGTATCTACTGATGTGGATACGACGTATTCTTCAAAGTTAGGCAATGGTCTTGAGTTCTTTAAAGTCTTTAAATACGGCGTATTGATGTCAGAATCAGTAGACTTTCTCAAACTCTTCATTTAAGCTCCAAAATATGTGCCTTTTAGTTAATCTTCACCAAGTACTACATTATTACTTCAATTCTCAAATACTAACGATTAAGTAACAATTGTTTGCAATAATTATACAAAATGGGTTAATTACATAGGATAAATGATGCTATAAAAGTTATGTTATTTGATGTCATCAAATATTCCTCCACTTGAATCCTACTTGTCCTCAAGTAGCCTTTAAAAGTTTATAAAAATGTATCCCTAAGGATTTTTCCGTTTAAGCATTTATTTGATCAATTACAAGTACACAACCAAACGCCTCACGAAATAGGTAGATGAAAACACTCAAATTACTCAACTAATCTATATGGTAACATGTAACTAATTCGCTTAATTGCTCGGTCATGACGAGTATTCTATCATAAGCTTGGCAAGGATACACATCTCCACCACTAGAGCTATGGAGTAACAAGTTTGTAAGGGTAAATATGGGTTTTATGATACGGATTAGGGTTGATCATTCTACAATCTTTCACTAGAAGTACCACTCCAACAAGGCAGCTGAAGCACACATACATGGCCATAATGACGGAATAGACATGTATGTTCGATCACATCCTCATTCGAATTTAACCAACAGTTAGGATGAAGAATGATATAGGGTAGAGATTTTCTAACTATCACCAATAGTAATAAACCAACAAGGCAGCTGAGACATGCATACACGGCTGTAACGACGGAATAGACACACATGCTCGTACACATCCTCATTCGCGTAAAACCCATGACTAATGATTAGGAAGCGGAAATAAATTATTAAATAAAAATTACGAAGCAAATAGATTAAGACTAAGATACAAGTTGCTAGACCGTTACCATGATAAAGACACAACTATTTACAGGCGTCTTGATCATAGATCAAAAATAACAACCAAAGTTGGCCTTCCCATAACGGTCAACTTCCCTTACATCCCATACTTTACATACTCTACGAGGTAAGTGGTGATATCTTCCACTTTATATAAAACTTTACATTGCTGATTTATAAGACGTATCAATGAATAATCGAACCTTCAAATAATTCCTTCGGTAATGCTCTTGCGAATCGATTATCTCTAAACTTTCCTTCTATTTTTTATTCTGATTTTTCTAATTTTAAACTACAAATCTCGGTGTAATTTCACCATCTTCACGATCATAATATTTTTGGATAATTCCTTTGATAATTCTTCATACTTCGAACGTACCAATAATTGTGATGGTAGTAAAAATACATGAGCTTTGACTACTTTATACATTCCCATTTGCAATGTGCAAATTTCTAACCGTACTAAAGATAGAAAATGACACAAGACTCAGGAAATACATAATTTACACTTTAAGCAAATAGCAACTGTAAATTAAACTTAATGTAATAGGGTAGGTTAAGGTGTAAAGGTGTAACGAAACAAATAGTTGGTGTAATTCCTAAAGGATTGGCTCTACGGGTTGTTCTAGGGGTATCTTACTCTTATAGTGAGAATAAATAAAGGGTTTATACGGGGGTTAACTAACCAGTGTAGTTAGTTAATAAACAACATGAATAGGCTTTTTGGGTGTAATCCTAAAAATTTACCAATTTAAACAAGTTACTCCATCTAAATCCATAGTACTCATCACTATGATCTCGAGTGATAGACCAAGCCAAGTTCTAAAGTCTACTACATCACCGGCATACTCATATTTTGTGGAATTTGGGTAAACATTTAGAAATGGATAAGGTTAAATCCTCACAATATCTAATAAGGGTAGTTGTGTGTAGGTTATGTAACAGGTAATTTCACAAAGGTATGCTTGAAAAAAAAATTGAGCATAATTTAAGCGTTTTATTATGAAAAATAGGACAAGTATACATTCTAATTCCCATCCCCCCACTTGAATTATACAACGTCCTCGTTGTATGAACAAAATATAAAAACATGAATTAAAAAGAATTAGAATGAGAAACTCCCCTGAAATTTGTTTGGTAGTGATTCTCCATGTAGATTTATTGAGCAAGAATTCGTGTTGAACAGCCGTCTTGAGTTTTCAAGACTCCAACACTTCAAGATATCCATATTTGTAAATTCTCCACCAACATTCGTCGATTTCCTTTCACGAGGCCCGTGGGTTCACAAGAGTGCGTTACTTTAGATATAAATGCATCATTAAATACTATAGTTGGGAATTCGATTTTAACGGATCTGAGGTCGTGAACGTCTTCCTCATACTAGATCTTACCATAGTTAGTTTCCTAGTTAAACACTTTACCATGTCTACGAGCCTTTTCTTCCTCAATCCTGATGTATTCTTCCATAGTTATGTTGGGGTCATCCATTTTTAACCTGTAATAAATTCGCTAGGAAAGAAAACTGTTAAATAGCTTAATACGCCATATTTAGTAAACTGAATACGCCGTATTGATGATAGAGTCAAATACGCTGTATTCGTCTAGAAAAAATTTATACGTCGTATCCAATAAATTGAATACTCCATAATGAGTATTCGACTCAGAAAGTTATGGTAGACTGTAACAATGCAGAAAACACACACAATTTGTACAAATATACAATGCAAAAATCAAACACACAAAACAAACACACAAATATGCAAATTAATCTAAACTAAACTAAACTAAAACACTAATAAATAAGAATTAAACAACTTCACTTCCTGGTCACGGCGCCAAAAACTTGATGTGTCATTGTGTAGGTGTTATTTTTTTTATCAAGTTTTACTATTTATTTTATGCCGACTATACCTAAAAACAACACTTTAACGGGTAGTGTACCCAGTCAAGATGTAGCTTCATTGGTAAGTAGGGTGTCCATCACTAAGAGCGAGAGCGTTAATATCTAATCTATCAGTATTATAGTTATCTAGTTAATACTAAATTAATCTAATTTATGTTAAACCTAAGTTAAACCTAAACTAATGCAAAAGGGGGGTTTTCAGCCTAAGAGACTGGCAGGTGGTTTAGTTATCTATCCTAAGGTTTTAATGACAATTAACATACACAAGGCGATAGACAGAAGATAAAGATGCGATGAAGCTTAAAAGGGAAACGTATTAACCATATTTTTTCCAATTAAAATGCAGGTTTGTTTATTTGTGCAATCATTACTTATCTCGAAACGGCATATCATTCTTAAGATTAAGGCGGTACTTCTTCCTTAAACCTAGATACGCTAATTCTGTCACAATTAGACGCATCCGCATAAAGCATCCTTTTTATTGATTATAATCTATCTTAGAAGGCAATAATGGTGATCTTATTGGATTCTATCTCATCAAGACTTTATTAACTTACTGCTTACGGTATCTAGATATCTAGTTAAGCTACAGGCGATATTCGATAGCTAGTTAAGCTACAGGCGATATTGTTAGACACGGATTTAGTAGGACTTTATTTGTGATCCTATTAATTCCAACTATATAAATTACTATGCGAGAACTATCTGATATCTAGTTAAGCTACAGGCGATATCTTTAGATACGGCTTGGGCACGTATTAAAGCACATAAATGAGTTTCATGTGATAAACATAATCAATAGCCAATGATAAATTAAGCAATCTAGATAAACAAACCAAACATTGAAATCTTCATAAATATGCCCAATACCTAAAGGTATTAGCCAATAACCATTCTGATGAATACAAACATAATAATCGAATCAAACAAGGTAAACTAACCGAGTTAAGCGAATGATACCAAAGATTTAATGATTATCAAGAGTATAGAATTACAAGGGTTTCCCTATGGATTGAAGCATGATGCTGCACCTTTTTGGCTTCTTTTGTCTTCTGAAAATTGACCTTTGTGGTTAGAAGCACACCCTAAATCGTATTTAGGATTTGGTATTTATAAACTTTGAAAATTGGTCGATATGGCGTATTGGAACTCAATACGGCGTATCGAGGTTGCTTGGCGTGGGCAACACGAATAAAATATTCCAAAATTTTCTTAAGCTGGTTTGGATATGGCGTATCTGACTTCCTGGATACGGCGTATTAGGCTCCTCTGGTACGGTGTAATAGGGTTATTGGGTACGGCGTATTGAGCTCCTCTGGTACGGTGTATTGGGGTTCTTGGGTACGGCGTGTTAGGAATTATATTTGAGTTGATAAGACAAAACAAGAATGAAACAAAAGGACTAAAATCGTCATTCAAGAATTCTACA
>BQNB010175043.1:0-13201 GCA_026074375.1 Tanacetum coccineum
CAAGAACACAGATAAGCTTTCAATATTCAAACAATCAAGCCACATAATAGATTATTGGTTTGGCCCATTGTACTTTCATAGCGTTCAATGTTGCTCTTTTTATCATTAGGACCTGATGTTGGATGATGTAAAACAAGCCAAAGTATCCGCGCGTTGCTGCGGGGCGAGTTATTTTTTATTTGTGTGCTTAGGCATAAGAACGCGCGCGTTGTGGCGGGGCTAATTTTTTACTTAGGGTAGGCGGGTTTTTTTTCGGGCCGTTTATTTTGAAGTTATTAAGTACGCACGTAGCAGCTACAGTGCAACGACGGCGTATTGATTCTCTTTTGATAATATGTATAATGCTGCTCTTTTTTTTTCTTTTTCTGAGATTTTTAATTTATGCAGTTTATATTTGTACTCATTTATCTGCAATACTAATTAGTCCAACCTTTTTTTCTCTCCAGGAAACATTCAAAAGCATCCTGGAAAAGTAAGTAGATGATGGCATCCATACAATTACATATACTTAACTCGTTACAATTCGTCAACATCTAACCAATTTTCTCAACATATTTGAAGTTGTTGTATCCAAAGATGATAGATGTGGCGGTGCCAGCGAATATGGTCTGTGGGTTGCAAGGTGTGGAGTCAAAAGTGGCATGATATTAGTGATATAATTGTACAAGAATAAATCGCTTATAGAAAAAAGGTTTTTAAATAAAATGTTTGCGAGATTCGCAATTGTAACTTTCTGATTATCAATGAATAACTTGTGTGTTTCAACACTTGCTGCAACTTAACAATCACAATTCTAAACAAGAGTTGGTATATAAATGAAATTTATAAAGTATATAGATAACACTGAGGTTTATTAGAATGTTCCATTTGCTATGTTTATTTATCTTTGTTGTTGTTGCTAGTCATGTATAAGTCTTCTCATTTTGTAGATTACTACTATCTAATTGTACAATAAGTTAGCCATTGATGCATATGGGTTGTGCATATGCACGAGCAAAACACTACCCAGTTTCATAGACAAACACGCATGCTTTTTAATCTTTAATATCAAATGTGATATATCATTACTTTATATATATTTTTTATATTATCACCTATTTATTTTTTTAATTTTCTTATACTTTTCACTCGCAATATCACCGGTGATATTAAAAGGTTAAAAAGTATATTTGTTTGTTTCTAAAATATCATATTAGACATCAAATATGTTTATGAAATATCACAAGTGATATTAGATATATCATATAAATTGTTGCAACACTTGTTTGGTCTTGAGAATACGTCGAGTTTTATCATGAGTTAAAAGCATTAATGTTTGACCCGAATAGCCTGAATAAAATTTTGGACGCGACTAACCCAACCCGAATATGCTTAAAACTTTCAGTGCGCGGCCGCTACCACCCTCGTTATATGACATGTCTAATAGTGATATTTCATAAACATAGTTAATGTCTAATATCACTTGTGATATTTGTTAAATGACATTTATAATATCATTTGTGATATTTCATAAACATAGTTAATGTCTAATCTCACTTGTGATTTTTCATAAGCAAACAAGTATACTTTTTAACCTTTAGTATTACATGTGAAATTTCATTGTTTTGTATGCTTTTATATATTATCACCTATCACCTATGTGTTTTCTAATATTTTTATATTTTTCAGGTACTAGATATTTTTTGTGTCTTTAACCGCAATAGAGAAGCACAAGACAGAGTTTTACGGTCAGTTCAGGGTTACTTAAGAATGAAACTTTACTCAAAAGTTGTGTTCTTTTTGGAAATTTTAACATGTAATCAATCTTATCTATCACTTGTGATACTATACTCTTAGTGGAAATAAAAGAGTTAAACCTCTTTAGGTGAATTCTTATTTTGCTCTAAATTAATGCTAAATTAAAGCAACACTCGTTTTATTTTTAGAATACTTTAAATATTTTACTTTCATAGTTTGCTTTATTATTATTCATTTTGGTATTTTGTAAGTGACAATTGTTTATCACTTGTGATATAACATTGTATCAAAGTTGAAAAATATTTAAATGATTCATTTTAGTAATTTTAGAGAAATCTCTCAGGTGATAAAGTAATAGAATATGAAATTAGTCACTTTAGAGTAATATCTCAGGTCCAGACATAAATAAATAATTGCTCATTTTATTGCTTTATCACCTGTGATATTACTCATATGTAAAATTTCAGAATTAATGTTATATTCTATTGCTTTATCACATTCGATATTACTCATATGTAGAATACAAGAATTAGGGTTTTTGGTATAGATTTTAGAGGTTAAGGGTTTAGGGTTTATGATATAGATTTTAGAGGTTAGGGGTTTAGGGTTTTTGGTATAGCTTTTAAAGTTATGTATCACTTGTGATATTATACCTATTGGTTAGGGGTTTACGGTTTTTGATATAGATTTTAAATGTTTGGGGTTTAGGGTTTTTGGTAAAGATTTTAGTGGTTAGGGGTTTAGGGTTTTTGGTATAGATTTTAGTGGGTAGAGGTTTAGGGTTTTTGGTATAGGTTTTAGTGGTCAAGATTTTAGGATTTTTGATATAGATTATAGCAGTTCGAGATTTTGGGTTTAGGTTTTATGGTTTAGATTTTAGTGGGGTTTAGGGTTTTATTTTAGTGGTTAGGGGTTTATAGTTTTTGACCTAGATTTTTGTGGTTAGGGGTTTAGGGCATTGGTATTGGTTTTAAAGTTTTGTATCTATCACTTGTGATATTATACCTATTGGTTAGGGGTTTAGAGTTTTAATATAAATTTTAGTGGTTAGAGGTTTAGGGTTTTTGGTATAGATTTTAGTGGGGTTTAGGGTTTTAGGTATAGTTTTTAATGGAGTTTTGTATTTTTGGTAAATATTTCAGAAGTTGAGGATTTAGGGTTTTTTTATATCTTTTAAAGTTATGTATCACTTGTGATATTATACCTATTGGTTAGGGTTTTTGGTAGATTTTAGTAGGGTTTAGGGTTTTTTTGGTATTGGGTTTAGTTGTTAGGGGGTAGGGTTTTTGGTATAGGATTTAGTGGTTATCGGGTTAGGGTTTTTAGTATAAGGTTAAGTGTTTTTTTCTTATAGGGTTTAAAGTTTATGTATATATCACTAATCATATTATACCTAATGTTTAGGTGTTTAGGGTTTTGGTATAGGGTTTAGGGTTTTTTGTATAGCGTTTAGTGGTTAGGGGGTTTACGGTTTTTGGTATAAGGTTTAGTGGTTAGGGGTTTAGAGTTTTTGGTATAGAGTTTAAATTTTATGTATATATCACTAGTGATATTTATGAAATATCACAAGTGATATTAAACATGTAATATAAATTATTGTAACACTTGTTTGGTTTTGAGAATACATCGAGTTTTTATTTTCAGATTTAGGTTCATTTGGATACAAAGTTTTTTTGTGGATACTAGGGGACCAATCTCCACCCTTCATCTTCATCTTAATCTAAACATTGTAACATCATTAGTGAATGATAAATAATAATAAAATCTCATGTGATAAATTAATATAATGTCTCATTAATTATGGTATTCCACGTGTGATTAATATCATAGGTGATAAAACAATATCATGTGACACTAATTGTGATTTTTTTTGAAAATTTTAACATGTATCAATGTTATGTATCACTTGTGATATTATAGGAATAAAAAGGGTTAAGCCTCTTTAGGCGAATTCTTATTTTGCTCAAAAGCAATGCAAATACTTATTTGATTTTAAGACTAAGTCAAATTTCTATTTTTATAGTTCCCTCTTTTTCATCATTTTGGTATTTGTAAGTAATACTTATTTATCTCTTGTGATATAACATTGTATTGAAGATTAAGAGTATTTAAATTGTCATCCTTAGTCACATAAGAGTATATCTCCTGTGTTAAAACAATATAATGTGATATTTTAAAAATAAACAAGTATACCTTTTAACATTTTAATATCACATGTGATATTTTATTGCTTTTTATATTTTTTACATGTGCATGCTTGTAACCTCTTAATTTACCATTTGGAATTTTGAGTAAGTGGGGTATTTTTGATGGGGTTTTGTAAGTGTTATCGGTATTTTTGTTGGGAGAGTATTTCAGTTATTGTGGTGTTGGATGTTGAGTTGACGCTCACGTACAGCAAGTTATTTGTATCTACCATTCCTAGCACTCTAAATCATAAGAAAGCACACAGATTCAAATAGATACACACAAACATTCTTTGTCATCGTTTGACATTATATATGTATTTAGCTAACAAAACAAATGGGAAAAAAATACATAAAGAAAATCACACTGATGACAAAATAAGGTATTCCTTAGTACTACAAACACACAACACAAACAAAACAAAAGTACATCACTTAAAAGCTAAATAGAATATATTAAATGGTAATGGTAAAGAAAGAAATGAAACAAGTGATCAAGAAGGATAAGGCTGAATGTGAACAAGAGCCATTTGCCCGATCTTAAGAGACGCCTTCACACTTGTACTAGTGGCGTTGTTGAACAAGTAGACCTTTGCTCCTTCGTATATTGCCTTTGTCAAATACACTCTTGATGTTATTACGGTCCTTCCTCCTTGTACAAACCCCTCTACTATGGACGGGTCAACTTAATTTAAATGGCACATACATTAAGTCCATTTTTTGTTGAATGATAAACAAAATCAAATGTCTAAAATATTAAATTGTACAGTACTTACCAATAATCTCATTGTGAGTTCTTCACCGTCAAGCACAGGGACAGTGCTCCCGTAACCACTCTTCGCCATCATAATTCCAATGATGTCTGTACTTTTCCCGATTGAACAGATTTAAAATAAACCACAACCTAAATCGTTAGATTAAAAGTAAGACTATGGATGGTTTCTGCCATTTTGAGCGTTACCCTTTTTTGCTTTTTTTTCTAAACATGTCAGTGAATAAGGACTACACCTAATCTTCCCGATCTATTTAAAATCTTTATTTGTAATAGTATATAACCAGCGTTGTCTTTGAACAGGTAGTTAATTTTGGATGTTTCCTGACATTGAAAATCGGTCCACTATAATTACAAGGGGATGAAAGGATAAGAGGGTTGTCCATTCCGAACGAGATAATAAGCAAATATATACTTGATATGGCCACGGATCACCGTAAGAATAATACATACCAGTCCTAAACAATAGGCATACAATATCACCTAGCAGCTGAAAATGCCAGAAACCCCCTATAGTAGATAAAACACAAACGAAATGATTCATGGAAAGATAATAGGGTATTGATGTAAACTAACTAGGATCAGGCAACTGTAATATGCGAAGCTAACAGACCATCAACAGCCATGGCATTAGTTTCAGGGATAGGGGAAAGAGCACCCAAGGGCCTCTGTAGGAATTAGGAAAACAGAAAAACATAAGTTACAAACCGGCGGATAGGATTTAAAAGTAGAAAAAAAAACTCAAGAACGTATTATAGTCCCAAAACTACGAGATTCGACCGGAACAATCATGTTTGAAACCTATCAAGTCTCTAGAAAAGTTATTTCAAGGTATGGTATTAAAACCATTATATGTGTAAACTATAATAGTTTTACGTTTATGTGACTAACTTATGTTCAGGATTTGCCATGTCAAGATATGCCTTCAAATCACCACCTGCAAAAATGAAGTGTTGTTACCAGAAAGAAAAAAAAAGTATACGAAAGATATGTCAGAAGATAAGTTAAAGGCGTAATACATTTCATTGTAAATCTATTACTTTTTGACAACCCGTCCTGCTTTGCATCCATAACATCCATCCACATCCATCTTCGAATTCGACCATCATCGCCACAACTAAATTAAAAAAATAAGCCAACCAAATTACAGGTGAGTCATTTACAAAAGAGCATGCCGTTGTGACCATTATAATAATCCCAAAAAGTACTAAAATTTGTAACATTCATCAAATTTATTGTTTTTAGATTACGGAACAGGACTTCTTTCAAGCAATTAACTTCTATTTGCATTAAACTGATGCAGTTATCTCTCTATGTGTGCATGAGACGTTGTAAACATAATCGATTCAATAATCAATCAATAAGTAGAGTAAACTTTCTGAAATTTGCAAGATTGCTGCTACATATACTATGAAATGTTTCTTCAAAGTAAAATTGTTTCGGTTTTCAAGCTTACACATGGCTAGTTATCTACGCAAGTAGGAGTAGATGTTTACCTCAACAACAACGAATCTTCACCGTCACCATAGAACTTAACATCATAAGCTGGTCCATCGTACCCGTGAAGTAAACAATTTGGTTCAGCTACATTCAAACTAAAAGGAGAAAGAAAATTAGTTGCAGACACTCATTAAGGCGGTGTTTGGATGACACTGTTCAAAAGCAACTTTTTTTCCATCTGGCCAAAATCAAATTATCCATTTTCATTAAACACGGTCCAAAAAATATTTGTAATAGTAAATACAGAATATTTGAAGACCATAGTATGCGCCACGATGATATATTTATTATATCGTCACTATGAATTGCTACAAACTCTGCTAGAAAGTAGATGGTTGCATTTGAAACACATATGCGCATATCCACACATACCGCTAATTGTGTACTCAACGGGGGAGCGGGGGCTTATAAGTCAATTACTAAGTCCAAAGGTGGTGTAACAGTAAATGGATCAATTGAAGGAAACCATGAACCTCTGGTTTGCCAACTTTAGCAAGCCTTAAAGAAGCATATTTAGTTGAGAATTTAGATGCAGATACAAAAGTATTTGGACTAATCTCAAAGCCAGTAAGCCATAGCAAAGGCCCTATTTTGCGTAATCCTACTTTCCTCACGTACTTTTCACTTAACTAGGCATTATCATCCACAGAAAACTCAGTATGTGAGGAAAATTTTATATATGAAGATTCTTGTCATTTTGAGTCTTTAAGACATAGATATACAACTTTTCCACTGCCCTCATTAACTGCAATTTTATTTCCAAGCAAAACGACAAAGAAGTTTTCGACAGTGACATCTTCTCTGGTGTAATCCTATGAAGAGAGAAGTTGAACCAAATGAGTATCAAAGATATTCCACATTGGTTACAATGTGCTAACTGGTAACAAATACATTATTTAAACTACATATATCATAGGTGATAAACTACCTATTAAGACTATTATCAAAAACCGCTGAAAACCTATTGAAACTTGCACAGTCTATGCTTTAAACACACAAATCCACCACAAGCGCAACCTCTAATCTCTTATATTATCACAACAATTATCACAATTCTCACAGTATCACAACAATTCCTCTTTAAATAACTAATATCTAACAAAAAACACAAAAATCTTCCTAAGTAGCTTCCAAATAACAAATAAGTTACATAAATAAGCACAAAATCATCAAGACATCACAAGAGACAGTTAAATAACATCACAATAAAGGATTAGAACAACCGTGCCATCTTCCATAGCTATCACTTGTTCATTTTCCACTGTTACCCATATCAAATTCTGTATGCTTCGATTGTTCCATTTCTATGTTTTTAGTTGATTTTTATGCTTTGATGACGGTTATTTTTGGATTTTAGGGTTTGATTTGTTTAGATAAAGAGTGTTTTTAAGGATTTCGAATTTGATGAGAGAGAAATGTGTGTGTCGGGTTGTTAGCAGTTATGAGATTTTTACAGTTTTAGTCCCTCTGTTTTTTTTTTAAATATTTAAAATATTCGTCCCTCCGTGTTTTTTTATTTGATCTCATCTATGGTAATCAATGGCTGTTATTCGTCCCTCAGTATGTGATTGATTTCAAGTCCGCAGAATAACTCGACTCAAAGTGAGAATACTTAGGACAAACTTCAAAGATAATCTTACAAAATAAAAAAGACTTGCATGCTCATCCATGACTTTGAGCTCCATCTCCTTGATGTGTTGTTTATTATACACCGGCTGCACTAGTATGAACAATTCGGACACACATTTTAATATTGTCTTTCACGTCAGACAAATCACTAATATAAACATATTTCGCCCATTAGCCTCAAATAGGCAACTTTGACCCGAAAGAATTTCAAACAAAAATTCTTACGAAATAAAACACCATTTCACCCATTAGCCTGAAATCATATTTTTTTAAGGTTTTTTCAATCGTATTTCACAATTACTAAATTATTGAAGGCTTCTTAAATAATGAAACACCATTTCGGCCATTAGCCTCAAATAATGTTTTTTTTGATTTTTTTCAATAGGATTTCGCAATTCATAAATTATTTAGACCTAATTAGCACTAGTTAATACATATTATTGAGACCCAATTATATCTTGTTTATACAAATTCGAAGACATGACAATGAAAAAGAATAAACTAATTGTAACAAAATCGCCACAAAAGACAACTGTGATCCATTCCGTGTGTTAGTCTTGTGTGATTGATGTGATTGTAACTGTTGCTAAAAATATGGTCATTTACAATAGTGGTGGTTGATTTTTTATAGAATAAATTGGAGAAGATTGAGATCTATTTGTGGAATGTCTTTATGAAATGAAACCACAGTATTGAAACTGTTACTTAGAAGGGTTTGACTTATTCTATATTGTTGTGAATACCATATGGGAGAGTAAACATGAGAATGACACATCAACACTAATTAATCATGCTGCTTCAAAGAGTTGTAAAAAAATGTGTTTTAATAAAAAAATTGAAATAGAATTATATCGGTACTTAATATTAAGATTAATTAAATAATATTTAGTTACCATGATAAAACTACGTAGGATACTGTATGGGAGATCCAATTTCTTTAAGAGTTCATGAAATATGGTAATGACTTCATAATCATAACCTAATTAAGAGTTGATCAATGCTTGACCTCTCTTATAAATAAAAGATTATTCACCTCAATAAAAATACCCAAACACATCTTTCTCTCATTTTTCTCGCTATAAACACACAAAGAAAAATGTGCAAAATATCAAAGTTTTTCAAGTCACTATTCGGGTTCAAACCATCAGACACAAAATGACGTGGTTGGACCTTGTTCAAATCATCCCACAAACAACATAACCATGATGAGGCCATCTCTGCTGACTAAGGATCGGTTCAGTCATGGCCACTAAGTGTTGTGGCAAAATTGATGGGACTGGAAGCTTTACCCGATTCTGCTACAACGAATCAAAAACAAGAAATGGGCCACTTTATGCGGTTACTTCTAAAGGCCACTCGTCAACGAGAACGGTCTCGTTTACTTCAGCTAAAAAATGACAGTTCTCGAAGCTGTCGTAGTGGCTACTCTGACCACCCCAACTACATGTCGCACACTAAGTCTTCACAGGCTAAGGTCAAGTCTTTAAGTGCTCCTGACGTACAAAGAAGATTAAAATATTCAAACGTTAAACAAAATGATGATCAACATTGCGAGGCTATTGGTAAACCGAAGAAGGCTAGTTACAGAGAAACTCAAGTGTCTCGTGAAGTGGTGATGGTGCCTGATTTTTCTGAATAAATTGATAACAGACAGCGTCCAAGCTCAATACAAGAGGTAGGTTCATGTGCCTTTAGTTCTAGCGGTGGTAATTTCCACCCATTGACTTGTAAGTGGGTTGGTTCACTTTGTATTTAATTTAAACATATGAACTGGTTAGAATAAGAAAAAACTAGTTAAAAGGATACAGTTTAAAAGTGTTTTTTTATGTTAATTATTTATTTATAATTCATCCAACCTTCTTAATAGTCAAGTTAAGAAAATTCTGTTATTACTGAATCAAATAGCTCTTGTATTCATCTAGATTCTAGCACACGCAAATGATTTGAAAAGCAAAAGTTTCAAAGTTGAAAATTGAAAATAAAGTGCTTCCGCTTAAACAAACGTGCCCTTTTCCACCTTTAGCTTTTTTATACATAAACATTCATCAATATTCACACATTGATTACCTTTTTATTTAATATCTAGAAATCAACTTTTCTTCTGAGGGAGGATGAGTCACATGATGGAATCTATATGGAGGATTCACCTTGGCATGTGAAACATATGCACAAGACACTTAAAGGTAAGGGTGTTTTTTTCTCATTCTTCATATATCTTTCAGCTATCTCGCATAGAGTTAATAGACATATTTAGCAGTATTAAAAGTTTCAGTGTTTATTTATAGAGTAAAAAAGCAATGCCATGAATCTATACATGAAGCTTAAGAGATTAAAATACAGACTCTTATGTATAGAGCCTGTTTCATGTATGCCTTTATTTTTCATTCTCTTGGTAATGTGTAACTTAAGTATCTTTGCTCGAGGGGCTTATTTCGATAATTTTAAAAAACTACACTGCAAATCGGTTCTTAGCGGGGGAAGGGGGAAATTTAAAAAAACTGGGTATTTTAGAAAATTTACACTACAAATTTTTTCACTTGCGTGTGGCATTTTTTTACAAGGATTACAATAAATCAAAATGTTAATAAATATATTATAATTGGTTCAACCATGTTATGAAATCTGCAGCTAGTATATTTTCTATTTGATTGAGAAAAGACAGTTTGTCACAATCTTTTTCATGGTCATCTCTAACACTTCTTGTCCAACTAGTCCAATGGGCTATGCAAAGTCCCATATCGAGTTGATACCACATGTGGAATTTGGAACTGTGATACATGAACACCAAAAGTTAGCCAATACGTCAACAACAAATAATGATCGTTGTCTTTCACAAATGACTAGCCATAAAGTAACAAAAAGTGGTCGGTAAGATAAATGTGCAATCACAGAATCATGTCTTAAGGAAAATAAATGGTTTTAATACTTTGGTATTAGTTTTTTTAAGCAAAGTCAAAACAAAAGTGAATGCTAAATAAGAATCATCACTTGCAACGGGAGAGGGTGATTTGAATGAACCCCATAAACTATAGTTGCCTAGTTGGTATATAGTGCTATACAGAGGTGCCGTTCTAAAAAAAGTGCTATAAAGAGGTGGCAATATGGGTGGGTCTGGCGGGTTGGGTAATGTGTCAAAACTGGGACCTTTTTGGTCGGTTCATTGGTCGGTCTTAGTTGACCACAAAGACTTATTGTCCAAGATATATCAACTTTTTTAATATACAGGTAGTGTGTCAAATATGATAACAGAAATATTTTGACAATATTGCTATTTATGTTCTTCGTGTAAAATGGTTTAGGATGCTGTGTGCATGAAAAATACTAGTTGACTTGCAAGTTTCAACCCATTTGTTTTATTTGACTTGTTTCCTTTTTAGCCAACGATTTTTTTTATGCCAACTTAGTTAAACGAGTAATAGTTTGAGGGTCCATTCATAAGTAAATGTGTCAACATTGCCACCCTCTGTTATACAAGCGATTCAATTTTGTTTGATTATTTATATCCCTATTTGCTTACAATTGCACGAATTGACACTAGCTTTGATTTCACAGATGATTCTATCCAAGTGATTAAAGAACAATGCGAAATGCCAGATGATGTCATTCCTAACACACTCAGCTTCGGTGTTTCTTCTGAGATTAACCACAAAAAGCTGCAAAACATCGAGCATTTGGTTCAAAAACTCACAAGGCTCAACTCCACTCACGACGAAGCACACACAGATTACATTGCATCTCTATGTGAAAACACAAAGCCGGATGATAGGTATATTTCGGAAATCCTATTAGCTTCAGGGATTCTCCTAAGAGACCTCGGGTCGAGCCTCACAACATTCCAGTTCCACTCTTCGGGCCACCCGATTAACCCCGAGTTATTTTTGGTATTGGAACAAACCAAATTCAGTAATTTACCAAAGCAAGAACCTTCAAATAAAAAGTTACTCAATAAAGAAAAATTCCATAGGAAGCTAATTTTCGATACTATTAATGAGGTTCTTACAAAAAAGTTAGCTTTAGTGGTACCTTCACTCGAATCTTTTTCAAGCAAGTCTTTTAAGCTCACGAACAAGACATTAAACGGGCAAAAGCTTTTAAGGGATCTATTTATGGAGATAGAAGGCTACTACAAGTGAAGAAGAAAAAAGAAGATGCGAGTTTAGATGAAGAAGATGACGGGTTGAAAACCATTCTGTTGGAGGAAGTACTGAATCATGCAGTTGGACAGATTATGATGGTGAACTTCCTGTAATTGCATTGGAAGTTGAAAGATTGATCTTCAAGGATCTGGTAAATGAGGTTGTTTTGGGTGAAGCTTCTCATGGTAAGCGAATACAGCCCGGAGGATGTCGCAGACAGTTGTCCTCAAAGTAGTGTGTTTTCTACTGTCTACTATGTTGCTTAAATTTCTTCTTCTTTTCAGGATTGTAACTGATACTTCCTTAATCTTATTGTTTCATTGCGCGTTTTGGTTTTATGTATGCAAAATTAAAGATGTTTTGACACCCTTGTATCAAATTGAAGGCAAATAACATTATTTACATGATTTAATCAGTGAATGATGTTGAAATTTCATGGTTTTATGCTCGATCATGTGTTCTTATTCTCATAAAAAGTAACCTTAGTGTTTTTTGGTAGTTGCTTTTGGTTATTCACCTGTGTGAAGCTTGTTGCTTCAACTAGTTCCGAAAGTGATGACCAAGACCTTTGGTAATATATTGATGCCTCTTTTATGCTAAATGTTATAATCTAAAATGGGTAATATACAAAAGCGATATTAATCGAGAAAGTGGAACGGACTTGAAGTGTGAGCCAACAATTGTGGTTTTCTACTTCTGATGACGAAATTCTGACTCTAGTGTCATTACTTTATTTAGTGTCAACCCGGATCGTGAACCTCAGTCAAGCTTTTATGCTTGTAGTATTGAAGTCTAGTGTTTCCATTATAAATGAAAGAAAGAATACAGATAACCAGAGATCTAAACAGTCAAGCTAAACAGTCAATATAGCTTAAGAATATTCATTAAAAAATATTTTTCCGACATATAAAACCAAACTGATTCATGTTTGGCTCAGAAATATAAACCAAACTTGTTAGCATAAAAAGTCCATTTATTAAGAACGTACTTTATTTATTTCTACATCAAAGTAACTTACGGTGTAAAACCGATTAATATAAGAAAGATGACATGTTGATTTTCTGCCTAATTTATTTATTATTTCCACCTATTTTTTTTAAATTTCATCTAGATAATTTAGATCTTATTTGTATCCGTTTAAACCGTGAGACCTGCCACCTCTGCTTCACAATCTCCCATTTGTTGATTTTCAGCATGCATAACAATTTATAATCTAAATCAAACATCAAAGCACGTAATAG
>BQNB010175045.1:0-10400 GCA_026074375.1 Tanacetum coccineum
TTACCTTTAAAAGAAGAGTACAAGATTAAAAACAGGAAGTACAACTGAATTTGGAAGATTTAAAAGCTTAATTCGACAAAATGAACAGTAAACGAAATCTAAAAAGAGAAAATTACAAAATAAACTGAACTAAAAAAAACTCTCTAACTATCTAACTCAGGCTTCTATTTATAGAGAAAATGAAAAGAGGATGAGAGTTTCGATCATTCCTAGCCCTTGGATCTTTTCTCTTTGAATTTAAGCCGTTGGATCCAATTGGTGATGTGTTCGAACCAATAAGAGATTGCCACGTGTGCAAAATGATGTGGAAATGGTTAAAATACGAGGTGGAGTGAGTAGGGAGAAACAGGGAAGGGTTTGGGACGATTGGGTTTGTCTTGGGATTTTGGCGGGAAAAGAAGTTAGGAAGTGGTTAGGGGAAAGTTATACCGCGTATTGTTTTGAAACTTTGGAGTATATGCACAACTAGCCCTTGTGTTTTCTTTCAATCCGTGTAGTGTAAAAATGAATTTGAGAATTGTCATAATTGGCCCTTGTACTTGCTATCTCCTTTTTCCTCTTAATAAACAAACTTTCTAACTTTGACATCTTTGGTCCTTGGACTTTCAAAACATCCAAATGAACCCTTGAACTTTTGAAAACTTGTCATTATTGATCCTTTGACTTTAATTGGGTCTTCATTGACTTTCTTCTCTTGTCTTTTGACCTCTTTTGACTTTTTCCTTTTGTCAGGCTGATCCGGCTTTGATATCTTTCCTCATGATCACTTGTCTCTTCATTTCTTGTCGGTTTTTGGCTTGTTTTTGCTCTTTTTGACTTTAATATCCTTTCCTGCACATTATGACACAAAAGCACACATATTTCCATCTTTTGGTATATTTTTGGCTTTTATTGGCAAAATCCTGGGTATTTTTTATATATAATTTAACACTTATCAATTCTCAATAAGAAAAACCAAACCCCAGCTCCCGTAAAAGCGGTCGAGCAAAGTTGTGTAACTTGTGGGGGTGGTCATTCTTACCAAAATTGTCCAGCCACCGATGGAAACATTTATCGTGACAATATCCAAGAGTATGTGTCACAAGCCGCTGCGGCAAATTTCAACCAAGGAAATACCGGTTACCGACCTCAAATGGTTGCAAATCAAATTCGACCTCCCGGTTTTCCTCCCGTTCAAAACCATCAAGGAAATAATCAAAGCAATTTCAATCGGGGAAACAATTACAATCAAAACCGAGGAAACAATTTCAACCAAAGCCAAATTTACCGTCCCCAGGTTAATCAACCACCAGCTTACCAAGCTCCTGTTCCTCAGACACATGGTGTGTCCAAAACTGATTTTGACAACTACGTCAAGGCTAATGATGCAGTTCTGAGGAATATGCAAAACCAAGGCCAAACCTTGCAAAACCAAATGGCCAATTTAACGGACATGCTTTCCAAGTTCGTGACTTCTAATACCGCCTCTACTTCAGGTTCGGGAACTCTCCCGGGTAACACCGTTACTAACCCGAAGGAAGATTTGAAAGGTATCACCACCCGAAGTGGTGTTGCTTATCAAGGACCCACGATTCCTTCCACTTCATCTTCTTCTCCGAAAGTAATGAATTGTGATACCGAGGTTATAAAGGACACTATGATTCCTACTAATAACAGAAGCACCGAAGACGTCCAACCTCCGGTAGTTCAAGTCCAATCTCGTAATCCAATTTCCGAGCCCGTTGTTGCTCCCGTTAGTGCTCCGATGCCTAACCAACGAACGTCAATTCCATTTCCTTCAAGAAGAAATGATGAAAGGCGCCGAGAAAAAGCTAACGACCAAATTGAGAAATTCTACGAAATCTTTAGAGATTTGAGTTTCGAAATTAGCTTTACGGATGCCTTGACCCTTATGCCGAAATTTGCCTCGACTCTAAAAACTTTAATCGGAAACAAAGAAAAGTTGAGTGAAATGGCTAAATTGAACGAGAATTGCTCAGCGGTCATCCTAAACAAGTTACCGAAAAAACTTGGAGACCCTGGCCGATTTCTTATTCCATGTGAATTTTCTGGGATTAATACATGCAACGCCTTGGCCGATCTCGGCGCGAGCATTAATCTTATGCCATATTCCGTCTGGAAAGATCTCTCTCTTCCCGAACTAACCCCGACTTGCATGACGCTAGAGCTAGCGGACCGTTCAATCACTGAACCGATCGGTATCGCCAAAGACGTCCGTTTAATGGTGGGAAAGTTTCCAGTTTCCGGCAGTTTTCGTTGGTCGTTGGATTTTGAAAGACCCCCGAGTACTTTAATTTCGGAGAAGTTTCTTAAAGACCAGCTCATGCGTTTAGATGTTTACGAATGTGAAATAACCCTTCGTGTTGGCAAAGAGGCCATCACCTTCAATCTGGACCAAACTTCGAGATACACGGCTAATTACAATCATATGACGGCAAACCGAATCGACGTCATTGAATTGGCAAGTGAAGAATACTCGCAAGAAGTTCTAGGTTTTTCTGATTCAGTTGCATACGGTAATCCTTCTCCGGATTACGATCCAATTGTTTCAAATTCTTCACCAACACTAACTCCCTTCGGGGATAGTGATTTTCTCCTTCTCGAAGAAGCCAATGCTTTTATAGCTATCAATGACGAGCCAATTTCACGGGAAATTGATGCTACTTACTATGATCCGGAGGGTGACATTCTTATTCTGGAAGCACTTCTCAATAGTGAACCGTTACCTCCTCTTCCGAATCATAAAGATTATTCGCCCGGAATCCGAAAAGAACTTAAAGTTGTTGAAGCTAAAACCGTTAAATCATCAATTGATGAGCCTCCCGAGGTTGAACTTAAGGACTTGCCACCTCATTTAGAATACGCATTTTTGGAAGGTGACGACAAGTTGCCCGTCATAATTGCAAAAGATTTAAAGGATGAGGAGAAGGCAGCTCTTATCAAGGTTCTAAAGTCCCACAAGCGAGCCATCGCTTGGAAACTCTCCGATATCAAGGGTGTTGATCCAGAGTTTTGTACTCACAAAATCCTTATGGAAGAGGACTACGAACCAACAGTTCAGAGTCAAAGACGGGTAAACCCAAAGATCCACGACGTCATCAAAAAAGAGGTTTAAAAACATCTTGACGCTGGATTAATTTATCCGATCTCTGACAGTCCATGGGTAAGCCCGATACACTGTGTACCAAAGAAAGGTGGCATAACCATCGTCAAGAATGATGATAATGATTTGATACCGACTCGATTGGTCACGGGGTGGAGAGTGTGCATTGACTATAGGAAGTTGAATGAAGCCACCCAAAAAGACCACTTCCCATTACCCTTCATGGATCAAATGCCTCAAAGACTCGCGAGAAAACCCAATACTATTGTTTCCTCGATGGGCTTCCTCGGGTTATTTTTTGATTCCCATTGACCCGAAGGATCACGAGAAGACATACATTCATTGCCCATACGGAACCGTTGGCCTATCGTCGATGCCTTTTTGGGCATGCAATGCACCCGGCACGTTTCACGATGTATGAATCGCATTCTTCCACTGACATGATCGAAAAGGACAATGGAAGTGTTCATGGATGATTCTCGGTCTTCGGGGATTCTTTCTCTACCTGCCTATCCCATCTGGAAAAAATGTTAAAACGGTGTGAAGACACCAATTTGTCCCTAAATTGGGAGAAAAGCCATTTTATGGTTAAAGAAGGCATTGTTCTTGGACTCAAAATTTCTAAGTCGGGAATTGAGGTAGATCATGCTAAAGTTGAAGTTATAGCCAAGCTCCCCCACCCGACTACTGTGAAAGGTATCCGTAGTTTTCTTGGGCATGCCGGTTTTTACCGACGTTTCATATAAGACTTTTCAAAAATTACCCGTCCAAATGACCCCACTAGCTTGTAAAAGAGATCATTTTTCTTCTCAAAAGAGTGTATCGAATCCTTTAATACACTTAAAAGAAAATTGACTGAGGCTCCAATTTTGATTGCTCCAGACTGGGACTTGCCCTTTGAACTAATGTGTGATGCAAGCGACTTTGCAATTGGGCAATTCCTAGGCAACGAAAAAAACAAGCTTTTCCCAACCAATCACTTGCCAGCAAGGGACAATGACCGATGCTTCAATTCACACATACACTATGACCGAAAAAGAATTACTTGGCGTAGTGTACGCTTTTGAGAAATTCCGGTCATATCTTGTTTTGTCCAAAAGCATAGTGTACACAGGACCATTCTGCTATAAAGTATCTCTTTGCTAAAAAGGATGCTAAGCAAGATTAATGCGGTGGATCCTTTTGCTCCAAGAATTCGATGTTGAAATACGAGACAAAAAAAGAGTGAAAATTCTATGCGACGACACTTCTCTCAGACTGAGAACCCTCACCAATTGAGTTCGAGAACAGGAAATCACGGGAAAAAACATTTCACTCGAAACTCTTGGTTGGTTGCTCTTGTGCATATAACACCCATGTTTGCAGATTTCGCAATCTACCTGCGAGGAATCTTCATTGTCAATGGATGTCGTCCAACAGAAAACAAGTTTTTCAAAGATGTCAAACATTATTTCTAGGACGACCCCTTTCTATTCAAGATCTGTGTGATCCATACTGTAAATTGCGTTGTGTTTGGGGCAAGAAACTTTTGACATTCTCAAAAGCATGCACAGTGGACACCGGGGGACGTTACTGGTGCCAATTACACCGCTAAAAAGATCTTCGATTCAGGATTTTATTGGCCCACGATCTACAAGGATGCCCATGACTTTGTCACCCGATGTGACATTTGTCAAGTCTAGGCAAAAATTTCGCACGGATGAGATGCACAAAACTCTATAAAGTTTGACGAAATTCTTTTGACTATTTGGGCATTGATTTTATGGGGGGCCTTTCCCGTCATCAAGAGGGAACAAAATATATAACTCGTGGCAGTCGATTACTTGTCAAAATGGGTTGAAGCGAAAGCGCTCCCACCAATGATGCGAGTTGTTTGCAAATTCTTAAAACTTCTTCTCCAGATTTGGTGCCCCTCGTGCAATCAAATGTGATCTGCGGAACCATATTTTTGCAATGGACCAGTTTGCAAAGGTTCCATGCTTAAATACGGAGTCATCATTCGTTTCCACCGCATATCCCCACAAACAATGTGGGCAAGTTGATGTTCCCATTCGTGGTTTCGAAAAGAATTCTTGAAAGGTCATAGGCGAAAATGTGCCTCTTTTCGGTCGGACCAAAACTAGATGACGCTCTATGGGCCTTCCGTACAGCTTACCAATAAACTACCATCGGGTGCACTTGTACATGCTTGGTAATATGGATATATGAATGTCATATTACGATTGAGTTGGAGCACAAAGCTCTATGGGCTCTTAAGCATACAAACTACTTGATACAAAACCTGCGGGTGATCACAGAAAGTTCACCCTCAACGAATTAATGTACTTTGTGATCATGCTTATGAAAACGCTTTCGATCTATAAGAGAAATAAAAAGTAGGAATCCATGATCTCCATGATCAAAAACCGTCATTTTCACTGTTGTGTGATCTGAGTACGCTCTTTAAACTTAGATTAAGATTTGTTAGGCAAACGTAAGACCGATGGAAGTGACCTTCTACTGAAACCCAAGTTTTTGCCATATGGCACTGTCGAGTTATCCTAGAACTTCAAGGCCAATTTCCAAGTAAATGGTATCGTTGAAGCATATTTTGGAGGAGACACTACCAACCAAGGTTGTACCGGATTCTCAAAACTTCCCAGGACCAGTAATTTCGGGGTGGGTCAGAAGCGACCTTAAACAAGCGCTTCGTGAGAGGCACCCCATGCTTATCAACGTGCTTAATTTTGCCTTAACTTTAAACCGACATTTTCTAAAAAGAAGCTCTTTCGGAAACGAAAATATTCATCTTAGTTCAGCTTTATACTTGAGTTTTTAAAACGAAATTTTCTCTATTACGGAAAATATGTTGCAAAAAAAAAATTAAAAAAAAATTTAAAAAAAATTAAAAAAAATGATGAATGATGAAAAATATAAACTGTGGGTTGATAAAGGTTTACTGCATCTTGCCGGCTCACAACCGATGTTGCAGTCTTCAAAACAAAGCCCATAGTGAGATAATAAATGCCAAAGTGCATTCTTAAGTGTTATCAATAAGAAACCGTCGTAGACTAGGTTCACTACATCTTTTCGGGGCGTGGCACAATGTTTATGTCATGTAAATGATGGCTTGGTATATATAGTATGTATATAGCAATAATCAGAAAATTTAATGGTTAAGATTTCTTTTTCTAACTCAAGTATAATTTTGAACTAAGAATAACTTGCTTTAAGACTTCAAAAGTTGTGGTTGCCGTCGGTAGATTATTTCGATTAAGTATTCTCCGCTGGGGTGTCAAAAACCTGGGCACTTAGCTGATGAGGCTGGGACGTTCCGAGAAGAAAGGTCGCTACATGGAATAATCTCACCAATGAGATCATTAAATTTTTGATGTTTGCGTGCTTTGAGTAGTATTGTTTATTTAGCGGTAAATCTAAGAAATTCGGCCTAAAAGGGTGGAGTATCCCGCTATTACATTGCGAACATTCTCCTGTGGGGTCTCAACCTGATAACCTAAGTCGAACTCGGCTGGGATCTATCGAGAATATGCTGGTTGGTGGGTGATCTAGTCTTTTCCCCAGATTTCTTCGGAAATATCGTTATGCACATAAACTTTACTACTTTCTAAATTGTCGATCTAAATTTAACTTAAAATTAAGCACAATCACTCTAATTGAATAATTGTCGGGAGCGAAAAGTTGACAAGTCATAGTTATAAGTAGTGTTAGCATCTTTACTTGTACTTAACAGTGATTTCGTTTTTACGCTTAGTTTGGGACTAGTGAAAAATCAGGGACGATGAATTTATCCTTTTTGGACATCCGTAGATTATTCTATGGGCGCTTCTCATTCTATGATCCCAGTGTTGATAAAATAAAGGAAGTCAAACATGGTAGTTAAGAAAAGAAAAAGGAAAATCCAAAAATATTAGGGATAGGTAGTGTACATGTAAAAATGGTAAAAACGGGACTTGTCGAAGCTATTGATTCTTTAGTTCCCCTTAACGAACACTTAGCTACTTTTCGAGGTTATTAGTCGAGGGGGATTGAGATTCTTGGTTTTCTTAAGTGTTTACTTCATAACATTGCGTGAGGACACGGCAATACCTTAGTATGGGGGATTTTGGTATGTGCTTAATTACACATACCATTTTCCATTAAAAACGATCTTAAATGACCAAAAACGTACCAAAAATACATTGTATTTGTATGTTTTGCATCTGTGTTGTGCAGGAAACGGATATCCGACAAAAAGACGAAAAACAAAGCCAAAAACAATAAAACCAAGCACGGAATGGAAAAGTGTGAAAAGACGAAGTCAATCAAGCCAAAAAGTCAACAGAAAAGTCAAATAGTCAAAGTCAGAGTCAACTCCGAGAAGCTGAAGCAGAAAATATAAGATAGGGACTGAATTTGCCAAAGTCCCAAAGTTATATTCAAAGGCTTAATGGAAAAAAAATTGGAAAATACAACTTTAGGGGCTGAAATTGCCAAACCCCTAAAGTTGTATTGACCAAAGGACTGTTTTTGCAAATAGAAATATAAGGTTGAGGGGGCATTTCTGCCAAACCCTCAACCTTGTACCACCTCAAGGACGAAAGTTGCAACACCCCTATACAACTTGGGGGACCTAAGTTGCCAAACACCCAAACCTTTACTCTGTCACCCCAAACCTGTTTATAACAGGTTTTCCCGCCAAAAACAATACCCAAAACCCAAAGCCACTCACGGGTTAACCACCACTTTTTTATCCCTTAAACCTCATTAAACCTTGGATAATCCCTTTCCTCCCCCTCCACTAAACTCACCCCAGCTGTATAATTGCCAATTTGGCAATCCCCCACATAAAAGGGGGAAGTTTGCAATGGAGTTATAAGAGATGAGGGGCCAAAGTTGTCAACTTTCCCAAAACCATTTTTCCCGCCCAACAAAACCCAAGAACCAATCACGGGTTCTCTTCCCCCCTTTTATCCTGCAACCATGAAAAATTTAATGGATAAAACATTTCCCCCTCCTCCACTATCTCCCCCCAGCTTTATAATTGCCATGTTGGCAATCCTTCACCATTTCCAAGTAATTTCGATGGCTAGATTGACTCAAAAAGAAGCACAAGAAGATTGAATGGCTGAGATTACTTTTATCAAGTCCCTCACACAACTAAAACACCATGGAAGTCTCTCACAAAGAAAACACAAGCTGCATGTCCAAGAAGAAAAGACTTCGGCTATAAATAGAGCCTTTTGTAAGCCTTGAACCAGATCGAAAAGATCTTAGAAAATCTTAGCTTATCTTAGTTTTATTGTAATTTTCATTTAAGTCATTTTAGCATTTTATTCAGTTTATTTCACTGCCTTGTACTCTTTTTACGAATTAATGAAAGTTTGAAGTTTATGAGTTAAAAAGTCAAGTTTTTAAATTCAACTGCTTAAGTGTTTGATTTGAGTTTAAAATGTGTTAAGAAGTTCTCACTCAAGCTTATTTATAAGCTGTTTTCATTTAGTAAACTAAAAAGTTAAGTAGTTAAGAGAAAATCACAAAAATCACTCTCAAATATACCACAGCTTATGGATGATAAGCCAGTTATGGATGGGCTTATGGACACTACTAGCTTGTCTTTGACAAGCTAGAGCTTGTAGATCGGCTTGTAAAAGCTTAAGCAGCCCTGTTTTGAGCAAGGGTGTTGTAAGTCTCTCTTTTTCTTATTTTTCTTATTTACTGCAGAACTGCTTATAGTGCTTATTTGTTACCTATATTTGCTTATTTATGCTTTATCATGATGTTTAGTGTTTATCTTGCTTAGACTTCAGTGTAAAATTGATTTGTGCAAATTTCCTAGTTAGTACTGGTAGAATGTTTAGTTAATACTGTTAGAATGATTTAGCTTATTAAGTGCTTATTATTGATTGAAATCTGCTTATAAGTGCCTTATTCTGTTATTTGATAATCTGTTTTTAACAAATTAGGATCAAATCAGCTTGAAATAAATGACTTTTGAAAACTTTAAGAGGTTTTTGGAACAAGCAGTACTAACTCCAAGTTAGTACTGCTAGTTCTCTTTTGGATTTTAAAGCTAGCAGTACTAACTCCAAGTTAGTACTGGTAGTTAATACTGTTAGTACTGTTTGATCATTTTTGCTTATTAGCTTATTGTTTCAGCTTATTTAAGATTGGCTTAGCTCTTTAGAGTAGATTAAGCCCATTTTCGTTTACTGTCTTTAGTAGAGCTTATTTAAGCTTATTCGCCTTTTCAAAGCAATTTTAATAGTTTATCAGTTTGTAGCTTTTTAGCTTATTTGCCATTTTAGTTTAGTCTAGTTGCTTATTCTTATGCCTGAGAGCTTATTAGGGTTAGTTGAATATCTGTTTTAGCCTATTTGCTTATTTCTTGTTTCATTGTGTTTTAGTAAAGCTAGCAGTACTAACTTAAAGCTAGCAGTACTAACTCCAAGTTAGTACTGTTAGTTAATACTGTTAGTACTGTTGTTAGTACTGCTGAGTTTCTCCTGCTTAGCTTAGCTTAATTGCTTGCTGAATTTGCTTATTTAGAGTTAGTCTAGCTTATTTGGTTTGTCTTAAGCTTATTTGAGCTTATTTGTGTCTTAGTTTAAAAGTTTTAAGTGTTTTTACCATTTCTAGCTTTTATGCTTGTTCTAGCTTAATTTCCTTGCTTATCTTTGTGTGCATTTGCTTATTAGGTTAGTGCCCAATCATATCCTTGTCATATTCAAACATCAATTATCAATTCGTCATTCGATTTTCCATTCAAGCCTCGTTGGGACATAACGACCCAGAAATATTCTATACTACTTCCGGTTTCATTGATTTTGTGGATCTTGATCCTTGTTATATATTTATATTTATTTATATTTATTTATATATAAAAAGGAGTAAGATCACGCGAGTCATTTGGCAATGCATTTTAGGGGGTACAGACACAAAAAATATTCCCATTCTTTTATTATTTTCGGGTCTTTATATACAAATCCTAAATAACCTGGTAACTTAAGATGACTGCAACTGAAAAATCCCTTATTTAACTTCACAATATAAGATGCATCTTCAATATTAGAGAAGAGCATCTTACCACAACTACAGATGAACTGTGCGGTCTTCAAGATACATCGTCTTCTACAGGAAGTCAATTCCAATAGTTGCCTGATCAATAATACAGAACACAATTTAGTCGAAGGGTTACAAACTTGAGTTGACTTTGTTAGCCTCAATTTATTGAGTTGAACAAGGAAGTTTGCTCACTCTACGATGGAGCTTCGGTCTTTAATTAATTAATGTTGTAATAGGATAATATCGGGAATCGGGC
>BQNB010175048.1:0-13201 GCA_026074375.1 Tanacetum coccineum
TACATTTAAAACTCTATCAATTCATATATTTTGCATCAAGTATCATACTACGTATAACATAAAAAAAATAATTAAGGTTAAAGATGAAGAAAAAAGACTTGAAAAAGTCAAACTGGACACTTAATGTGAGACAGAGGTAGTATTTCTTATCAATGAGTTTAAGTGTTTGCCTTTTAATCCTTGCTATTAGTAAATATTGGTAGTTAAAATTGTGGCGACGATGTATATTACCAACTTAGTGTAAGGAGAAGTGTGTCAGTTTAGTAGACTTAGATTTTTGACAGCCTCGAGGCTTTAAATGATGGGTGAACTATTTGATCAATGTGTTTCCAATCATGCTGGTGGGGTTATGGATGGCAAAAAAACCCGAACCTAATGGGGAAATCCAAAACCCGAAGTTTTTGAGGCAGGGCGAGGCATGCTTATCGGGTTACGGGGCGAGTTTCGGGGCATTAACGGAGATTCTTATCGGGTTCGGGGCGGGTACGGGGCAATAACATCCCCAACCCGCCCCACCCCGAAACTATACATACATATCGATATATTATTTTCATATATTGTTATGTTAGTATTTACGTAATAAACCAATATTATCAAAAAAAAATTAGTATTATATCTTTGCAAGATTGCAAGTTGTGATTAATAAAAACTTTTTTGTGTAATGTTTTTAAAAGAAGTTTTTATTTTTTTTAACGTGGTTATAATTATTTATGTATAATTTCTTGAAAACTTATGAACGCTACTAATTATTATATTATTAGTGGGTTCTTGATTATTCATATTATTGCATGTAATCACATTTGTAAAAAATATGACGTAAAAATAATAATAAACGGAGAACAGCGTGTATTTGAAGGAGCAATGCATAAAGACATATATGTCGGTACGTACACTAAATATAGTGCAAATGCAGCTAAAGATATAGATGCTAGCTATTAATCCAGCTTACTCTAATGTTTGACTCAACTTGACATGGCAACAGGTCTATATATAGTGTCTTTTCCCTCTATCTAAAAAGTGAAAAACCTAACAAAAATAACTAGACTAAACTAGTCCTTTATTAATTATGTCAGTAAGCACAAAAATGGTATATAACGCGTGCGATAAAGAAAACATTGTATTCCCTTTATTTGTGAATTACTAACCTTAATAAAGAGATGATATGATGTTCAATTTGGTCAGAAAAGCCAGTTATATTTAAGCATTAATAATAGTAAAACCCATTACACAAAAATATAACATAAATGACCAAATCAAAGATCTTTTGCAAGCTGCATTCAAAACAAAGTATACAGTTTAAAGAAATCCAAAATACATTGAAGTCACGTCACTCTAAAAAGTGAAAAAACTAACATACAAATGGACTAATCTTGCCCTATATGATTTATATCAGTAAGCACAAAAATAGTATAACGCGTGATATGAAGAAAAACATTGTAATTCCTTATATGTGTTACTACTAAACTTTATAATTAAAGAGAAGTCTGGTCAGAGAAAACCACAGTTATATATAAACAAAAAAAATAGTAAAACCCTCTCCCCAAAGTTTTGACATGACTGGCCGAATCAAATTAAGATCTTCTGCAAATAACATTTAAAACAAATGATAAAATAGAATGAAAAGTGAAAACCAAAATAAATTGTAAATGATAGATTTTGGACCTTACATTTAAATATGACGATTTGGCCCATATGTTTAAACCGTCGAGACCTTTTCATGGGCTTATTGTAAGTTAGACAAGTCTAATCAAATACATGGTCGTCGGTCACTCAGTCATTTCTTACTTATCCAGAATAAATTTACATCTATAATATAACAATGCATGCTTGATCATTTGAGATCAGATGATGTATACTAAAGTTCTTTCTGTTAGTTGCTACTCTTTATAATTGAAATTCTAATATAATCAAAATGTTGGCGATATAGCGTGCGCAAAAGAGAGAACATATGAAACTAGAACTAAAACCAACCAAGTAAGTAACCTGCCATTGCAACCAACAAACAGCTTAAGTGATTTACTTAATAACTGATGACAAGTCCTTCGATTTCGGAGATTTCAGCATGATACACTGTAACGGCGGGAAGGCTTTCGCCTCGTATCCAAACAATTTCTCATATTTTATTAAGAGGCTTCTTAGGAACGTATTAGCAGAGGCCGGATAGGGTGCGCCGTCTTTCTTCTTTACCATGACGAATCACTTGCTTTTATGTAGGGGTCGCTCAATACTTTTGTCCTTCTTCAGCATATACTCTATCGTATCGCAGAGGCGGAGCCAAGATTTAAAGTTAAAAGGGGTTGATGACGTATAGTATTATCCGGGCCACGAGCTCGGACCAAAGAATAAGCAATGGGCCCAGGCCCAGCACTCGGGAAGACCCAGAAGCGGCCCATAGCCAACCGCTCTGCGGATACAAAGCCCCGTCCAGCGGTAAAGCCACATCCGCAAGGAGCATAATCCGCTCACGGCTACATACCACTTCACGAAAAGTGGTCACCCGTGATCGAACCAAATAGAGTAAGGAACAGAGCATGGGAACCAAGGCAAATCGTCAACGCTCTAAATATGGATAACAAACGATGATAACGTTAACTTCAGCGACTACGTAACAAAAGGTGACGTTATCAACGACGCTGACCCTACAACAACAACCTTATTACCCACTGGATAATAAGGTGAAGCTCGCCTCGTGACCCATACACCCGACAGCGACACCAACCTATATAAGGAGCCATTCAAACACTCCCAACGGGATGATTCTCCATAGCTAAGCTACACATACTACTTATAGCCCATACTTACTCTCACACCGGAGTTCAATCGCGAGACACCCCTCCCGCGGTAAGGCTAACGGTGCTTCTTTTCTTAGCAGGAAATCTCCAAACACTTTCACTTAACACAAATCTCCCCTAGAACATGCTTGCAATCTCCATTGTAAGTGAGTTAACCTCCACTAACTACACCACATCACTTTTGTACTAACAAGTTGGCGCCATCCATGCGACCAGACACAACTGCGTTTGGTATGTGTTTAATTACACACAAACAATAGAATAGGAAAACACCTGTTTATACCCCTTTAAAAACAAGTTAAAATAACCAAATAAAAAAAACCGGACTTAAAATACCAAAAATAAATGCTTGTTTGCATAAATGTTTGTGCAGGAACGGATATCTAAGAAAAAGACGAAAAACGAAGCCAAAACGACAAAACCGGACACGAAATGGAAAAGCGTGGAAAAGACAAAGTCAAGACAAAGCCCAAGTCTGAAAAAGTCAACCCCGACAAATCCAAAGTCAAAAAGTGAAGAAAAATAAGTTTAGGAACCAAAACTGCCAAGTCCCTATCTTATTTAAAGAAGGAAATAGAGAAGATACTTGCAAGGGCTCAATCTGCCAATTCCCTAAAGTATAAACCACAAGGGGTATTTTTGCCAATGGCAAGAACTTATAACAAACAAGGACCATGGATGCAATACACTACATAACGCTTAGGGGGTATTTTTGCCAAGTCCCCAAACGTTTATAAGCCCAAGGACTAAAATTGCAATGACTTATATAACTTTGAGGGACCATATTTGACAAACCCACAAACTCACAACCGTTTTTTGAAGTAACTGTATATCTCAACAAACCATTTTTTCCCGCCAAAAAAGCTTATAACTCTCGCCTACTATGAACTATGAACTTAACTCCCCCCTCCTATCCCTTTCAACCTCGTTGACTCCCCACATCACTCCAAAACCATCACCACCTCTTACCCCACCCCCACATGGGCTATCATCTAGCTTGGCAATCCAAAAACCCACAATTCAAATCAATGGCTGTGACGATTTTGAGAGGGCACCAAGCATAACCAAGGGCCAGGATTGCCCTTGTGTTTCTACTCTCACAACAAACACAATACGGGTTTTGTGTCTACAAAGAAGCACATACAAAGAAGCACACTAGGAGAGAAGACAAAAGTGGAAACCCTAGCTCGTTTTCTATTTAAGCTTTTGTAAGCCATTGTGGCAAAGTAGTTAGTTTTTTAGTGTGTAGTTTTTTTTAAGAGTTCAGTTTTAAGTTTTTAAGTATTCCAACTTCCATGTACTTTTATTTTGAAGATTAATGAAAATTCAGTTTGATGTTTTAATTTTTGTTCAAAATTCTTAAGATTAAGTCTTTTAAAAGCTCACAAAAACCACTTTATAATCTTTTTCCAAACTTTAATACAAGAGTTTAAGATAAATTAAAAAAGGAAAAAAAGAGTTACTGTTTGATAGCTAAGGATGAATGAGCAAACTTGGATGGCTCATTGGTATGCTTAGTATAGCTTATTTATAAGCTTGGGTAGGTTTTAGAGCTTATTTAGGTATTCATAATCCTGTTTTGAGCAAGGATCAAGGTATACTTCTTTTTAAATTGTAGCTTATTTTTACTGTAGCATTGCTTATTGTGGCTTATTTTCAGCTTATCTATGTCTTGTTGTGCTTATTTGTGTCTAGTTATGCTAAAAAATGCCTTTTAGTGGCTCATATCTCATTAACTTGTCAAGTGCTTAAAACTGCCTAGATAAGCTTATTACTGTTGTTAGCTTATTAGTTTTTTTTAAAGTGCTTATTTGCCTGTTCTTTTTACCTTATTGTGCTTAACCATGCTTGCTTAATACTTGTTTTCAAAATTTGGTGCTTAAACTAGTCTTTACAGTTTTAAAAATTCGTTTTTAAAACATTAAGGGGTGTTTGGGTTAAGCCCAAAATGGGTAGAAATGGGAAGGTCATGGGTTGTGGTCATGTGGCCAACTTTGGCTTAAGTTATTAAGCCCTTTTAAGTCTGTTTTCCAAAAGTTTTAAATCCTAAAAGTGTTTTTCAAGTTTTCTAAGTGTTTCTTAAAACTGTGGATTTTAAAGAAGTTTCAAAGTGCTTATTTGCTTAAGTTTTAGAAAAACTAAGTTGTAGTGCTATTTTGATGTCATTTGTGTGTGCAAGAACCATCTAGCCAAAGACTTTGGAGTTCATTGTGTGTTGTACAAATTCTGTCAACAATTTTTTTTGTGTTTCAACAGTCAAAAATGCCATTTTCAATTGCAAAAACCAGATGGTAAATGATGTTTTCAGCTCTTAAATCTTTGAGCACAAGTTCATCTTAAGCTTACCTCAATCTGTTTTAACTCCATTTTTCTTTTTAAGCTTATTTAGTAGCTTATTTCTAAGCTCACTTTTAGCCTCTTTCCTTTAATGAGTTTCCCCTCGTGCTAAACCACCAATTTGAAAACAGTCCTTCTAGCTTATTTGTGAACTTTAGCTCAAGCTTTTGGCTTTTCTAAAAAGCCAATAAGCTCCTTAATACAATCTCTTTGTTTCAGACCTTAGGTCCCCCTCTTTGTTGCTTATTTTCAAGCCCAAAGAAGTGTCCCTAGGCTGTGGGTTTACCAGTTTTTGCTCTTAGCTTATTTCCATTTTTTTGCTTATTAGTCTGTCTACTTGCTTATTTTGTGCTTATGCTTGCTTTTTAGGTATAGTTAATTTCCTGTTTTGGCTTATCTTTCATTTTACCTAACTTATTTAGCTAAAAAAAGTAGCCAGTTTAGCTTTTCTTAAGTACTTAGTATAAATAGCTTATTTTTGTTCCAGCTTAGTTTGTGCTTTTTAATTGCTGTCTTTGTGTCCTTAGTTGCTTATTAAGTGTGTTAGTGGCCCTAGGTTGCTTATTGTTCATGTGCATTGCTTATTATGTGCTAAAAGTCCATATCAAAAAGCCACATTAAGCCCTTAAGCTTATTTAATTTCCTGTCTATCTTAGCCTTTTTCAGCTTGTTTAGTTGCTACATTTTAATTCATAGTGCTTATTTAGGTTAGGATAGACAATCCCTTTCAGTTTAGTTGTTCAAATTCTAGCTTATTAGTCCAAAAAGTCAAATAGGAAAAGCCATTTTTGCCTTAAGCTTATTTAAGCAAACTGCCAAACAAAAAGCCCTTTTTCAGCTTATTTTTAGCTTTTCTTAAAAAGTCGTAGTTATGAAGGTGGGTGGGAAAGGATAAGCTCAAGGTGTCATATTCAAAGTTGTTAAAAAGTATTGAAAAAAAAAGGGGAGATAAGGGTAAACCCCGGGCGAGCAAGGACTCGAACACGGTCCTCTACCCTCAATACACCCTTTTATTAACACCCTCCCTTACCGCTGTCCATTGGGTTCTTTTCTGTTAGAGCCCTTACGGCACATTGTGTTATTTAAGTGAGTTTTACATACCCCTTTTAGCTATAAGCATTTCCTAGCTTAATTCGAGCATAATTTATAACTCAATCTCTCCGGGTTTCTTATTTTTCCTTAGGATAGTTTTAAGTGCAAAGTATGTAGGTATATTATTCCAAGAATTTTTTAAAAATATTTTAGTATTTTTTATAATTTAATCTTAGTTAAAAGTTTAAAAAATTCATAAAAAATACAAAAATTATCAAAAAAATATTTTTCTTTTTTAAAAAATTTTCTTTAGACATAAGTTATACTTAGGAAAAATAGAAAAATTTTCCGTTAGGGTATTTTTTCAAAGCTATTGATTTTTAAATAACGGGGCCTTTCGGGTACGTCTTGTCTTGACGTCGTGTTTTTGGTCAAACGACCTCGCGTTTTCAGTCTAGTTTTTTTCATTCATCAATATTAGTTCCCTAGAGGTAGTTTTGAAGTAAAAATTTCCTTGTAGGGTTAATTTTTGAATATTAGGTTTTTTTGACCCCTTGTTCAGATTCATGCTCATCGTTTTCTCAGCATAATTTTCATAATTTTTAGGTTTCTTAAATCCGTTTTTGTTTGTTATTGTTTAACTTAAGCTATTCCACACTCTCACAAACATTCTCCTCATTCAAACTCCAATCTTCCGACTGTATCGATTCTCAAGTCCAGCCTCGTTGGGGATAAACGACCCGGGAACATTCTATACTACTTCCCGGTTTCATTGATTGTGTTTCTAAATTGTACTTACTATATATTATATATTTTATTATATATATTATATATATATTTTAAAGAAATTCAACCAGCGTTCCTAAAAAACTCACTCCGAAAATAAGCAATTCGGCAGAGCGCGCCCAAACTCCAGCCAATTCCGTTGTCAGGAACACGGTAGGAAAAGGGAGCAAACAAGCAACTGATGGCAATCTTGGGTTCTTGCCAGAAGACCGACTCCGCGAGATCTGCGAAAAAAATTACGACCAGATCTTGCCCATCATGGCAGAAAAAGTTTATCAAGAAAAGCTTAAGGGGTGCAAACACGCCTAAGCTATAGTGAAAGTTCACGGCAAAAAGCACAGACGAAAGAAAAAAATCAGCTTTCTGAGTCAGAGTCGTGCGACGGAATAAGAAAAACCAAGAAAAGTCAAAGCCCAAGCCCAGGCAATATGCCTAGAGGCACCCGCCCCGGTCGAAGCCCGAGCGTCTTTTCCAAACTAGGCCAGGAGAAGCCAAAACCCGCCCGCTAAAGAAGCCCTGTTAGTACCACGGTGTTCACCAGGCTGGGCGCTAGAGATAAGAACGTCTTCACAAGATTGGGGGAGAAGAGAAGAGACATACATTTACGGTTGGGGCCTAAAGTCGCATCATGACCAAAAAATGCAAGTGACATAAGACGCGCCAGTTCAGAAATGCCAGTCGAAGTCCAAAATCATGGAAGGAGGGAGGCAAGAAACCCCATCCGTAGCTATGTCGCATGCTCCAGCAAAAGACAGAGGGAAGTCGAAGAAGTATGGGACGCGACCGACTGAGCAGACCGCAGGCGACACGCTAGAACCAAAAATATGTACCTCTCTGAAAGCGAGCATGACAACGGGGGACGCCATAAGTCCAAATAAAAAAGGCCAAGACCAATTGATGAAGATGGCATGTCCCAACCTTGGCTATGCGAAGAGACCGACCCGTTTACGGCAATGATCCGCTACTTCAAGGTCCCAAAAAGGACCCGCATGCCAACAAACGTCAAAACATATGACGGGACGGGAGACCCAGAAGATCATCTAAAAATCTTCCAGGCGGCGGAAAAGATAGAACGATGGGCCATGCCCACCTAGTGCCACATGTTCAACTCCACACTAATCGTCTCTGCCAGAGTCTGGTTTAACAAGCTCCCACCGGAATCCATTGATAACTATGAAGTACGACGGAAGGCATTCCTTGGAAATTTCTCACAACAAAAGAAATACATCAAGGACCTCATAGAAATTCATCACATCAAACAAAGGGAGGGGGAGTCGACGGAGGCCTTCATGGAATGATTCAAAGCAGAGAGTATGCACGTCAACGGAGCACAAGAGTGCATGAGAATATCTGGATTCATGCACGGTATCACCAATCCAGACTTAATCAAAAGACTAAATGATAACATTCCCAAGTTCGTAGATGAGATGATGAGCGTGACGACAGCCTTCCTATAAGGAAAAGTGGTTGCTACAAACCAATCAAGAAAGAAGGCCCCGCCAATATGGCGACACCATGAAATAAGCCATAAGCCAAACTTTGACAAAAGACTAGATTTCAAAAATTGACACAAGTATGGCAGGAGGCAGGACAGATTCACGCCTCTCACAAAAACCCCAAAAGAGATCTTGGCCATGGAGACAATGAAGTTCAAAGCACCGCCACCAAGGTCAGGACCTGCAGAAGGCCGAAACAAAAACAAGTTTTGTGAATTCCATAGAGACAAGGGCCATAACACGGATGAATGCATCCACTTGCGAAAATAGATAGAAGAGGCGGTCAAGTTAGGGCAGCTATCGCACCTAATCAAAGAGCTGAAGCAAAGAGGCAACAAGGGAGAACATGTAAGGGCCGCAAAGAAAAGGGAAACCCCCAACAAAGAAAAAGCCGCAGCAATCTTCATGGTCCAACCTTGGCAGCAGATAACCAGACAAAGAGTCACCCAAAGTTTCTCAGTAAGTCAAGAAGTCTCCTTCCTACCCCTCGCAAATAGTGACTGACAAGAGAACCCAATAGTGATTGAAGCGGAAGTTGAAGACCACCTTATCCACCACATGTACGTGGATAGAGGATCCACATTAGAAGTGTTATATGAGCAGTGCTTCAACAAGCTCCGTCCAAAAGTCAAAAGCCGAATGATCCCAGCCACAGCCCCGCTCTTGGGATTTAGCGGGGAAATATCTTGGCCATTGGGGAAGATTTCACTGATGGTATCTTTAGGGGATGGAGAGCACTCTACAAGTGCCTTGATGAACTTTATGGTGGTTAGATCCCCATCTCCATACCACGACATCATTGGTCGCCCATGCCTCAAAAAAATCCAATCGGTCCCATCCACGGCTCACGAGATGCTCAAATTCCCAGTAGAAAGGGGAATAGTCACATTGCACAACTCAATTTAACTCCGTTTTCGTTCTAGTTTTCTTTAAACTTCCTTTTTAGTCAATTTAAGTACATTAAAAGTAAAAAAATCAATTTAAGCTTAATTTTGAAAATTTAGGGTTTTTAGTGTGTCGTTTTAGCTTCCCGTTTCCATTTTTAGTATAATTTGTGTAATTTTCTCGTTTTTAGTGTAGATTGCTTTATTTTCCCGTAGTTTTAGAAATCCAATCCAAATCTTGTTCTATTCAATCATCAAATATCAATCCAACTCTCGACTTTCCAATTCACTCTTCGTTGGGGATAAACGACCCGGGAATATTCTATACTACTTCCGGTTTCATTGATTTTGTGGATTTTGATCCTTTTTATATATTTATATTTATTTATATTTATATATTTACAAAAGGGTGAATAAATCTGCAAATCAATTTTTGGCGCCGCTGCCGGGGAGGAGTGAAAGCGTTTGTCGTTTCGAAGTTTGATTATTTGTGCTTGAAGTTTGTGAATATTTACTTTTTATTATATTAAAAAAAACCAAAAAGATAAAAACATTGTCTTTAATTATCAATAAAAATCACAAGTTGGTAAAAGAACACCAACATATAATACTTTCAACTGAAGTATTATCCATTAATAAGTTCTCGAACCAAAGAATCAAGAACTTACCTTTTGTGTCACTTGCGAGGTACGGTTCACCTTTTAAAAGATAAACAAACTCAAAGAGGGGTATAAGGCGGGTTGTTCCTAGGAACTACGACCCTAAAGGAAAAAGGTTTTTAATAGCTTCGCGCTTTCCTATTCCTCCGCTCCTTTGTGCGTTTTTCTTTTCAAAGAGTTACCGAGAAGCTTGTCGATTATTAGGTTTAAGTTGTCTTATTTCGTTGTCCGTTATTAAAATAAATTGTGAATTTACTTTTGATAAACCAAAAATAACAAAAAAAAATTAGTGTAAATTTTCTTTTTTTTAGTGCATGCGCACTCGTTCCCAATCTCGTAATCTTCACCATCAACAACAACAGGCCCCACCACCTGTTGTTGAACCATTTAATCTTGAAGAACCAATTGAAAATCCAGCTTCTCCCGTAGTTACGATGGACGATAATCGTACTATGGCTCAATTGCTCGAAGCACCCACCGAGGGTTACGAGGATGCCATCGTTGTGCCCGAAATCACCGCGGACAACTTTGAGCTTAAGCACGGTCTGCTTAACCTCGTTCAAAACAAGCAATTCTTTGGACATGACAAAGAAGACCCTCATGCCCACATCCGATATTTCAACAAGATCACTTCTACGATGAAGTTCCCGAACGTCCCGAGTACGTCGGTAAAGCTTATGCTTTTCCCATTTTCCCTCGAGGGGGCAGCCCGGATTTGGCTTGAGAAAGAACCCCCTCGATCGATTCAAACATGGGATGATCTTGTTTCGAAATTCATCAACAAATTTTTCCCTCCTTCTAAAACAACAAATCTTCGAAATGAAATCACGAGATTTCAACAAAGATTTGATGAGACGTTTTATGAAGCATGGGACCGATTCAACGATCTTCTTCGGGCATGTCCACATCATGGATTTTCATAATTGCATCAACTCGATACATTCTACAATGCCTTGAACTCTAATGATCAAGATTCGTTAAATTCCGCCGTGGGTGGTAACTTTTTGGATAAAATGCCTCGTGATTGCCTAAGAATCATTGAAACAAATCCAAAGTTCGTAATTCACATAACAAGCCAGTTGTTTCAAAAGTGAGTGCGAGCTCTTCTACCCCCGGTATTTCTTCCGATGTTGCAGCCTTCTAAAAGATCGAGGGTTACGATTGCATCAATGTTATGATTAATGATTTAATAAATAGATCTCTTTTTGTTAAATTCAAATATGCTTTTGAACTTTGGCTATTCTATTTTATGAGCTATGTGTATACGAGAAACTTGAGAGTTTTTGAAACCTAAGGTCCGTGAGTCCCGATACTAGTCTCTGTGGGGTGTCAAAAGCCTGGTCACTTAACCGCAAGGTTGGGATGTGCCGAGACGAAAGTCGCTACATGGGATGATCTCGCCTTCAAACTCATTATTCTCGGGTAGAACGTAATGCATAGAATTTTGCAAAACGTTGATCCATGGTTGAAATTCAAAATAGCACATACACCTAATATATAATAATTGTCGGGAGTGAAAAGTTCACAAGTTGCAAATATGAGTAGTGTTAGCATCTTAACTCATAATTAGCAGTGATTTCATTTTAAGCTTGGTTTGGGATAAGTGAAAAGTCGGGGACGATGAATTTATCCTTTTTGGGGCATTCTCGGATCGAAATGAATCTTGTTCTATGATCCCTTAAAGTTATAAAATAATGAAAGTCAAACATTCTAGTTAGTTAATGAAAAATACAAAAAGATGTGTAGTCCATAGTAACACTGTTACTAACCACGGAGGATGGATTTAAAGGGTATTTACACTCTTGAAGTGGTGTAGCTTAACAAGGGACCCCTAGATTCCCTATTATTCTTTCCTAAAGTAGTAGAACGTGAACCCGAGGTCACAAAGGACACGATGCTTCCTACTAATAACGGAAGCACCGAAGACGTCCAACCTTCGGTTGTCCCTGTTGTCCATCTATTGAATAATTTGAGCAGTAAAAGACTACAGTTAGCTGCTTCAAGGCCTAACAAAAGCATCTAACCATTTCCTTCAAGAAGAAATGATGAAAGACGTCGTGAAAAGCTAACGACCAAATTGAGAAATTCTACGAAATCTTTAGAGATTTGAGTTTCGAAATTAGCTTTACGGATGCCTTGATGCTTATGCCAAAATTCGCCTCGACTCTAAAAACCTTAATCAGAAACAAAGAAAAGTTGAGTGAAATGGCTATAACCATATTGGAATGAGAATTGCTCAGCGGTCATCCTAAACAAGTTACCGAAAAAACTTGGAGACCCTGGCTGATTTCTTATTCTATGTGAATTCTCCGGGATTAATACATGCAACGCCTTGGCCGATCTTGGCGCAAGCATTAATCTTATGCCATATTCCGTATGAAAAATCTCTCTCTTCCTCGAACTACCCGACTTGCATGACGCTTGAGCTAGCGGACTATTTGTGCCTATTTTACCTTAGATCAATCTATGAACAATTACGGTATCGCTGAAGACGTCTATGTAACGGTGGGAAAGTTTTAATTTTACTGAGATTTTGTGTGTTCAATAGATTTTAAGCCAGACCCCCCGAGTACCTTTAATACTCGGGAGGAGTTTCTTAAAGACCATTCGTGCATTAATCAATGTATACGAGGGTGAGATAACCCTTCGTGTTGGTAGAGAGGCCACTACATTTAATCTGGACCAAACTTCGAGATACACGGCTAATTACAATCATATGACGGCAAACCAAATTGACGTCATTGATATGGCTTGTGAAGAATACTCACAAGAAGTTCTTGGTTTCTCAAATGTGATCTCGAGTGGCAATCCTACTCCTTACTATGATCCAATCGTCTCTACTTCATCTCCGACTTTAACTCCATTCGGGGACAGTGACTTTCTCCTTTTCAAAGAAGCCGACTCTTTTCTTGCTATATAGGATGATCCAACTTTACCAAAAGTTGATCCAACATATTATGACCCTGATGGGGACATACTTCTCCTTGAAGCAATTCTTAATAGTGAACCATCACTACCTCTTCAAGAAAACTATTTTCCTAAAACTCGAAAAGATCTTAAAATTTGTGAAGCAAACAATGAAAATTCTTTAGTTAATGAGCCCCCTGAGGTTGAGTTCAAGGACTTGCCACCTCATTTAGAATATGCATTTCTGTAAGGTAATGACAAGTTACCCGTCATAATTGCAAAAGACTTGAAGAATGAGGAAAAGGCAG
>BQNB010175050.1:0-13200 GCA_026074375.1 Tanacetum coccineum
ATTAAAGTTTCATGAGATAATTATAAAAAAATGCCCGCAGCGGAGAGGGGTTTGCAAACGGCCCGCAGCGGAGCGCGGGCAAACCCCCTCGTAATATTTCAATCTCAATGGATAAATAGGCTAATAAATAAAATATTTTTGTGACACTTTCGATCATAAATAATATTTTAACAAACTTTAGTTTTGAAAAATTTCTTTCTAACAAACAACTATTACTGGAATTGTTAAATATTATATGACATATAAGCATAACTGAAAGAGTTTAAACAAGCATGTTTACCCGCGCGTTGCTGCGGGACGTTAATTTTTCGCGCATAGTTGCGGGTTTAATTGTTTTTTCCTATTTTTTTTATTTTATGCGGGTTTATTTTTTCGGGCTTATGTTTAATAGTGGTTTTTTTTTATATGGGCTTATGTGTTAGGCCTCATGGCGCGGGTATTTTTTGATCTAAATAAGTCAGTACTTTTGTAATTTTTTTATTTTATTTTGTGCCGAGTATTTTTTTTTATATTGCGTATTTATAAAAAAAAAAAAAAAGTGGTCATATTACTGTAGCATGACGTAAAAAACGACGTCGTATCATTTTTGTGCCGAACAATTTTTTTTTTAATATTATTTTGTGCGGGTTTATTTTTTTGGTCTTATGTTTAATAGTGGTTTTTTTATATAAGTCAGTACTTTTGTAATTTTATTTTTTTTTATTTTGTGTCGAGTATTTTTTTTTATTGCGTATTTAAAAAAAAAAAGTGGGCCGGCCCAAACTGGGAGCCCATTGGGCCGAACACTGTTCATATTACTGTAGCACGACGATTAAAAAAAAAAGTGGGCCGGCCCAAACTGGGAGCCCATTGAGCCGAACACTGTTCATATTACTGTAGCACGACGTAAAAAACGACGTCGTATTACTTTTGTAATGTGTATGTATATATAATAAGAGTACGTCCCGTAAATTTTTTTTTCTTATTTTTGGCCAAAAAAGAGGAGCGGGATTATAAAGTTTTTTTTTTTTTTTTCCCGGGCCGATGAACAGTAATTAAGCGACGTAGTACCACTTTTAAAATGAGCAATTTTTTTTTTCATATTATTTTGTGCGGGTTTATTTTTTCGGTCTCATGTTTAATAGTTTGTTTTTTTTATATGGGCTTATGTGTTGGGCTTCATGTCCCGAGTATTTTTTTATCTGAATAAGTCAACACTTTTGTAAAAAAAAATTCTATTTTGTGCTGAGCGGTTTTTTTTTACATTGCCTACAAAAAAAAAGGCTAAATGGACCGGCCCAAGTTAAGAGCCCAACAAAAACAGTACCCAGCCCACTGTCAAAACGACAGTGTTTAAGCTGGGTATTGAGTATATATATAATTATAAGTTTGTTCAATTCTTCTAAACGACTAACTACACTCATATAGTCATCTGACGTGACGTATTTCCACATTTTAAACTACAAAATTTAATAAGGATTTACGAATTTTGATATGGGGAAAAATTTGGAAATGTGATGTTTATTATAATGTTTATGGCCAACTTGTACCACTTTGCTACTTAAAAGTAATGAGAAAAACTATCCATCGTGTTTCATGTCACTGCACACCATAACAATTGTTTCATAATTCGTAGTATCTTTTTATTTGAAACTAATAATTTTTGGTGCACTCACAAGTTCACTATATATCATTATATTGTTAAGTTACTATGAATACAAGAATTATAAATTTGATGAGGCTTTTACGAGCTTATCCTACGTTTGTTATGGCCGGTTTGTAATCTCTTAAACTACGATGGCGACGAGTGTCATTGCATAGTAGTTTGAGGGTCGTTTAACTTGGAAGATCGAGAAACTTTTACTGTTCTTTTGTTCCCTCGATCTTGTGCAATCCTTTTAATTTTATTTTTCCAATATTTTTCTTGTAGGCTGATTGAAACTGTGGGCGAAAGCCAGGAAAACACTCTTTTTTTTAACGGCAGATTTTTATTAAAACACTAGCAAAAAGCTAGAAAAGATTACAAGATAACAAAATTAGGGTTTTGTAACCAAGTGACCCAATTAACATTACACTTAGATCGACTAGAGCACCACGTATAAGAAAATTGAACTACATCATCGAATAAGAAAGCACGCCTTGGTTGAGAATTCCCAAAGAGCAATTGATTTCTGAAGCGCCAAATTAACCACCACATCACGTAACAAATACCTTCAAGGAACACCTTCAATTGCTTATGTAAACGAATATTGACAATCCAGTTGAGCCACTCGTTATAGGAGTTAAAAGCCACATCTTCAAGTTCCCACCAAATCAAAAAGGATCCTACCATAATGGATGGCCCTAAGATTTAAGATATTAATGAATATAATTCTTACTATAACAATTGAAAACAAACAATTAATTTTCTGCTAAGTCATTGTAATTTGGATTGGTATTGTGTTTTAGAACCCCACTTAACCACTCCTATTGATTTCCGAATCTCAAAAGTTACTTAATTAAGTTGTTAAATGAATATTTTCTGTCTCGTAGCTTTGGTGCCAACTAGAGCTAGATTTGACTAATGCCACTCACAATATGAGAGCAACATTCAACACATTTTATTGTATCATGATATAGCTAATGATATAAAATAAATATAAAATAAAACTTTCTTTGAACTCCTGAAGTCATTATGTTTGGCAAGGAGCGGTGTGGAGCATTTTAGGGCGATGAGCGGTGAACAAAGAGCATTTTGATTTTTAGTGCTCGTTTTACAAAAGGAGCGGTGAGCATTTTAATTTTTATTTGTCGTTTGGCAAAAGAGCGGTGAGCTGTGATATTTTTTAAAAACGCTTATAATCCAATGCTTGTTTAAGAAGTTGTGGTAAATGAGCGGTGAGCTGTGTCAACTACTGCTCACGGCTACTGCTCACAACTATCGTTTACTGCTACCGCTACATTTAACAAACAAACCCATAATCATGGGTATTCTTTGTTTTTTGGAAACCATGTGTGAGAATTGAAGGTGAGGCTCTAATGTAAAAAATAACGGGCAACTCTATTTCTTTTTAAACATACAGAAGGAGCTATTTACATAATGAAAAAAGTTAGCTCGCTTAACATCTTTGTATTTCTTTCTTGAGTAAATTAGTGTTCACTAAAAATTTGAGTGTCCGGGCGGTCACCTACTTCGCCTAGTCATAATATCTTTTAAAATCTAAATAATTTCACAGGTCCAACACAACAAAATACTCATACTTAATTTTTTATTCTTCTAAAAATTGATTTTGAATTTAAAACACACATGCACACACAGACGGATTCAAAACTTTTGAGAGAGTATTGCACAAATTTTTGTTTTATAATTATGAGTACTAAAATTGTCTTCTAAGAATTTATTAGGTAAAATTGGATCCGGCTCCGTCCTTGCATGCACAACCTTTAAAGGGGTAAGTTTATCAAATATATGTCGATAGCTGATACTTAAGGCATATACAAATGTTGGAATCAAGAGATAGAAAATGGCTAAATTAAATGTTAATTAAACATTTAATGCGTTTCTATATAAAATTAACGCTTCCGATATATCAAACATATAAAATCGCTTATAAACATACTAAGCTTTACCGATTCTACGAAAAACAAAACATGGTAGGCTTCTGTAACACCCTAAATTTTACTAAAATCAGTTACACATATTTTATAACATGTAAGAAATATTAAAATGGTGGTCCGGTGCAAATAGTTAGCCCAAAAAAACCTCCGGCGTAATGACTTAATGACAGGGACGGTGCAAAGTTAAGTTAGAGGCTAAAATTACACATTTTCTCTTATGGCTTAATAACACCTCTAAGTCCAGGTATTGCCTCATAGTTACAGGATATTTCTTCTAAGAATCATACTAAAAGATCCCGACTAGCACAAAAAACTTCATCTAATTATTAATTCCTCTGTTAGCTGTGGGTTGCCATTTCTTTTGTAATCGTTCTTTGGTTCCATAATGCATGTTGTCTTTCTAAAAAAACTCCTCGATCCGTTAGCTTTTGCCCACGTCAATGGTCGCTTAAGGAAATCTATCATGCATATATACTTTATAGGGGTTTTATTTTGATTTTTGGTGGGATTTTGTTTTTTGATAGTTTTGGTATTTTATTGGTGTGGGTTGTCGGACTTTAAATGTGTTTTTTGTGGTACACATTGTTATGATTTTAAGGCATTGGTATTGTTTTTTTTTTTTTTTTAGGGTTTTTATGGTGTGGCTTTTTTGGCTTTTTGGGATTTTTTTCGGTTGGTGGGGGTTTTTGTGGGTTTTCATTTTTGTTTTTTTTAGTTTGTTTTTTTTTTTTTGTGTGTTTTGGTTTTCGTGTTTCGATTTGTTTTTTTTTATGTTTTGTGTGTAATGGTTTATTTTTTTGTGTTTTTGGTTGTTTTGTTTTCTTTTTGTTTTTTGGTTGGGATATAGTTTTGGGGCTTTGTTTTAATTTTTGGTTTTTTTTTTTTTTTTTTTGATATTTTGTTGTTTTTTATTTTTTTTTTTTTTTTTTTGGTGTTTTCCATTTCTTTTTGGTTTTTGGTTTGTAGTTCTTGTTTGTTGGTTTTTGGTATGGGTTGTGTTTTTTTATTCTGTTTTATTTTTTAATTTTGGTTTTTGTTTTGGATTGTTATTTTGGTTTTTTTTTTTGTTTTTTTGGCTTTTTGGTTTTTTGGTGTTTTTTTGACGGTTTAAATTTTTTTTGGATACATTGTTATGGTTTTTTATGTTTTTTTTGTTTTTTTTTGGTTGTTTTTTTTTGGGTTTTGTTGGGGTGTTGGGTTGGTGTGTTTTTGTTTTTTTAATTTTTTTGTGTTTTTTTTGTTATTAGGTTCGGTTTTGTTGGTTTTTTTTGTTTTTTTCGGTGTTTTTTTGGTGTGTCGTGATTTTGATTATTTATTTTAAATTTTTTTCTTTTTTCGTTTTTTTATTTATTTTTTGTAATCTTGGGTTTTTTTTGTTTGTTTTTGGTTTTTTGGTTGGGTATCTTTATTTTTTGGTTTGTTATTGGGGTTGGGTTTTTGTTTGGTTTATTATGTCTTTGGTTATTTTGTGTGTGTGCTTTGGTGTTTTGGGTTTTTTTTGTGGGTTTTTTTTTATTTTTTTTTGATTGTTTGTTGTGTTTTATAATTTTTTTTTTTTTGTGGTTTTTTTTTTTTTTTTTTTTTGCATTTTTATTTGGGGTTGTGGTGATGTATTGAATGATAGTTTTTGGTTTGTTTTGGTTTTGTTTTAGTTTTTTTTTGGTCTTTAATTAGTGTTAGTTGTATTTTTTTTTTGGTGTTATTTGGTTTATGGATTTATGGGTGGTTAATTGTTTTTTTTTTCTTTTTGGGTTTGGTTTTTTTTGGTTAGTTTTTTGTTTTTTTTTTTTTGTTGTAGGTTTTGGGTCTCTTTTTGTTTTTTTTTTACTTTTTTTTGTTTTTTTTGTTTTATTATTTGTTTTTTGTTTTTTGTTTTTGGGGTTATTGTTTTTTGTAGTGGGTGGGTTTGGCTATGTGTTTTTTGTTGTTGTGGGGTTTTATTATTTTTGGTTTTGATTGTTTTTTGTTATTTGGTTTTTGGTTTTTTTTTTTTTTTGGTTGTTTTTTTTTAGGGTTAATTGGTTTGGTTTTTTTTTTTTTTTGTTTATTTTATTTTTTGGGTTTATTTTGGTTTTTTTGTTTGGTTATTGGTTTGTGTATATTTGGTTTTTTTTTTCTGGGTATGGCGTTTTAGGTTATTTGTTTGGTTTTTTTTTATTTTATCTTTATTTTGGGTTTTTTTAGTTAGGTTTAATTTTTTTTTTTGTTTGATGTTAATTTTGTTGGTGGTTTGTTTGGATGTGTTTGGGGTGTTTTTTAGAATTTGGTTTTTTTTTATTATTTTTTATGTTGTCTGGTTTTTTTATTTTTTTTTGGGTTATTATAGTTGTTTTTTTTTTTTTTTCTTTTGGGATTTTTTTTTTGTTTTGTTGGGTGGGGTTTTGGTTGTGGTTTTATGTTTAGTGGGGTTGGTATTTTTTTTTTTTTTTGTTGGTTTTTTTTTGTGATTTTGTTGCTTTTTTTTGTCTTGTGGGATGGTATTTGGGGTTTTCGGTTGTTTATTTTTTTTTTTTTTATTGTGGTGGTTTTATTTCATTGGTTTGTTTTTATTTTTTTTCGTTTTTGTTGTGGTGGTATTGTTTGGTTTTCGTTTGTGGTTTTTTTTTGTTGGGGGTTTTTATTTGCGTGTTTTTTGGTTTTGTATTGTTTTTTTAAAATTTTGTGTTTTTTTGGGTTGTTTATTTGATTTTTTTCTTTTGTGGTGTTTGGTGGTTTGGTTTTTGTTTTTTGTGGTCGGTTTGGGTGTTTAGCGGTGTTTTTTTGTTGGTTTTTTGTGTTTGTTTTTTTTGGGTTTTTTTATTGTTTTTTTTTTTTGGTTTTTTTGTTCTGGTGTCTATGTTTTTTTATTTCATTTGTTATTATTTATTGTGGTGGTTATGTTTGTGTTTTTTTTGTTTTAGTTTTATATTTTTAGTTTTGTGGTTTTGGTTTTTTTTAGTATAGTAGTTCTTTTTTGGTTTTTTTGATTTTTTTTTGGGACGGTTTTTTATTTGTCTTTTTTTTTTTTTTTTTTTTGGTTGGGGGTTTTTGGGTGGGTTTTGTCTATTATTTTTTTAGTATGTGTTTTTGATTGTTTTATTTTGGTCATTTTTTGTATTGTTTTTTAGTTGTGTTTTTTTTTTATATTTTTTTTTGCAGGTTTCGTTTGATGTTGTTATTTTGGTGGGGTTTTGGTTATGTATTTGTTTTGTTGTAATTTTTGGTTTTTTTTTTTTTTTGTTTTTATTTTTTTTCTTCTGGTTTTTTTGTTTTGATTTTTTTTTTTTGTTTGTTTGGCTATTTTTGTGTTGTTGTTTTGTTTTTTGTTTTTTTTGGGTTATGTTTTGTTTTGTTTTTTTTTGTTGGATGTTTGGTTTTAGTATTTAATTTTAAGTTTTTGGGTGTTTTTTATTATGTTTTGTTTTTTTGGTTTGAATTTTTTTTTTGGTGGTTTTGGGATGGTTTTTCTTTTTTGTTTTGGTTTTGTGTTGGTTTGTACTTTTTGTATTTGTTTGTTGTTTTGTTTTTGTGGTTTGTTTTTTTATTTATTGTTGGTTCTTTTGGGTTTTGGGTTGTGTGGTGTGGTTGTTCTTTTAATTTTTGTTTTGTTTTTTTTTGGGTGTTGGTTTTTCTTTTTATTTTGTTTTTTTTTTTAGTTTATGTTTGTTTTTTATTTTTTTGTTTTGGTTGTTTTTTTGATTTTTTTTTCTTGGGTTTGGGTGTTTTGTTTGGTTTTGTTTTTTTTGTTTTTTTTTTTTTGGTTTTGGTTTTTCATGTTGTTTTTTGATTATTTGGTGTGTTTGTTTGTTTTTATTTTTTTTTGATTGATTTGGGTTAAATTTTGGGTGATTCGTTGTTTTTGTTGTTGGTTAGTTGTTTGGTTGTTGTTAGGTTTTTCCTTTTTTTTGGATTTGTGTTACTTTGGTTTTGTTTTTTTGGTTCTGTTGGGATTTTGTGTATTTTTTATATATCTTTGGTTTTTTTTTTTTGGGGACTTTGGTTTTTTGTTGGTTTGGGTTGGTTTTGGTTTTGTTTGTTATTTATTTTTTTTAGGGTTTTTTTGGGTTTTATTTTTTTTTTTTTTGTTTGTTTGTTGTTTTTGAGTTTTTGTTTTTGTTTTTTTTTTTGTTTATGGGGTTTATTTTGGGGTGTTTTTTTTTGTTTTTGCTGTTGTTTTTTTTTTTTGTTTTTTGTGGTTTGTTCTTATTTGGTTTGGTTTTTTAGTTTGTGTTTTGTTTTTACTTTTTTTTTTATTTTTTTTTTTTTTTTTTTTTTTTTTTTTTTTTTTTTTTGTTTTTTGTCTAGTTCAGGGTTGGTTATTTTTCCTTGGTGTTTTTATTTTTCTTGTTTTGGTTTTTTGGTGTCTATGGCTGGTGGTTGTTGGTTATTTTTTGGTGGTTGCGCTTGTTTATGTTTTTTTTATTTTTTTCTTTTTGTTTTTTTTTGTTTTTTTTTGTGTTTTTTGGAGTGGGTCATATTCTTTTTTTTTTTTTTTGGTTTTTTTATTTTATTTTTTTTTCTGGTGTTTTGCGGATTTTTAGTTTTTTTTAGGGTTTTTTTTTGGTTTTTTAACCATTTTTTTTTTTATTTTATTTTTTCTGCTTTTTTTTTTTTGGATTTTTTCTGTTTTTTGTTTTTTGTTGGTATATTAGGGTTTTTTTGTTTGGGTTTGTGTTCATGTTGGTTGTTTCTTTAGAGTTTTTTTGGCTTTTTTTATATTGGTTTGTTTTTTTGGTGTTGTTTTTTTTTTTTTTTGTTTTTTTTTTTTTGGTGTTTTTTTATTTTGTGGGCTGTTTGGTGGTGGGATGTTTATTTGGTTTTTGTTTTTTTTTTTTTTTATTGGGATGTTTTTGGTTTTTCGGTTGGTTTATGTGTTTGGCTTGGGTTGGTTTTGGGTTTTTTTATGGGGTTTCTTTTTCTTTCGTTTGTTTTTTTTGTGTTGTTTTCTTAATTTATCTTTTTTGTTATTTTAGTGGTGTGTGGTGGTTTTGGGGTTGTGGGTTTTTTGGGTTTGGTTTTGATTGGGTTATTTTGGGTTTTTCTAATTTGTGTTTGTTTTTGGTGGTGTGTGTGTGGTTCTTTTATTTATGGGTTATACTATAGAATTTTTTGTTATAGTTTTTGTTTGTTTTTCTTTTTATGTGTTTATATTGGTTTTTTAAATTATAGGTATTTTGATTTTTAGTTTTTTATAGTTATAGTGTTTGTTTTAATTAATACAAGGAAATAATAAATAGTTTAAATAAAAAAAATTTAAAAAAAATGATATAAAAATAATGAAAAAATTGAAAATTTATTAAAAATAAATAAAACCAAACAAAAAAAAATAGAAAATAAATTGTATGAAATCAAAAAAATAAATCCCAAAAAGAAAAAAAACTTAAAAAAAAAAACCAAATGAATAAAAAATGAAAAAAAAAAAACAAAATAAAAAATGAAAAAAATGATGATAAATTGAAATTGAAAAAAAAAAAATTCAATATAACAAACAACAATTATAAAAAACAATTTTTTTTTTTTTTTTAAAAAAAAATGCTTAAAAAATGAAACAAACAAATAATAAAAAAATGAACAAAAAATAAAAAAAAAGTATAAAAAAAAAAAAAATCACAATAAAAATAGTATAATGTGAATTTAATAAATGTATAAAATAATAAATAAAAAAAATAAAAAAAAAAAATAATAAAATGTAAAATGAAATAAAAAATATAAAAATTAAATATAAATAATCTTGAAAAAACAAATTAAAAATGAAAAAATAATATAATTTTTTAATTGAAAAACAAAAAAAAAAATGTAAAACTGCAAAAAAAAAATGATAATATAAAATCAAAAATATTATGAAAATAAAAAAAAAATTAATAAAAAAATTATGCAAATAAAAAAAATGAACAAAAAAAAAAATTGTGATCACCCAAAAAAATAAAATAAATAATAAATTGAAATAAATTAATAAAAAAGAAAGAATAGAAAAAATTGAAAAAATATGAAATAAAATAAAAAAAATAATGAATCCCCAAAAAATGAAAAACAAATTTTGATGAAATATGAAAAAAAATGTGGATCGCTAGGAATTAATCATGCATATATACACATGAGTGACTTTTAGAGCCTTTCTCTTATTCTCCTCTAAGAACGGCTGCTCCACCGGCCGGCAAGACGTCAAAAAAGACACACGGGACATTTACTGTTAGGATTAGATAGGGATAATCATAGGCAAAAGACCAAATATCATAATAGCAACAGCTTTAATTCAGAACAGAAACAAGATAGAAAACATAGATCAGACACTCTGGGAGCAAAACAAACTTATTTCTATTATTTTCAAAGTGTGATGATACAAAGGAAACTATGAGATGTAGATATATATGTCAAACAACTGACATATACAATACTTAAGTCTAAAGAAACTTACTAATTAATATACTATCAAAATGACCATAATACTCTGGTACTAAAATTACCAAAATACACTTAGGACTAAAGTCAAACATCTAACAATCTCCACCTTGACTTTAGCTCCTAAGTAACGTCAAAAGTTTCAAATCAAATTCAAAAATTCCGACTCCAAACGCTGAAGATATTAGCCTAATTCAAAACGAACGATCAATTCTCAAAAGCAATCCCAAACAAATTCGATCCAAAACAAATGCCGATGACTTCAAAACGAACAATCAAATGTTAACTGAAAAATCAAACTCGGTCAACCAAACAAACGAATCGGCTCGAACGATCTTCAACACAGGTAATCAAATTCGGGCAACCAACTTCAAAAGCCCGACAAACGAAGATTCCAAATTTTCTAAACGAACAAATTTCTAACGATCGAACAAATTCCAAATGACCTGATTCTTACCAAGTCTTCAAACACCAAAATCGATCATCAAATTTTAAATTCCAAATACCAAATTCAAATTCTAACGACCCACTTATTTGATAAGTATTACGGTCCAACTTCAAACTTATTACCCGTATCAAAAAATTCAAGTTAATAAACAACTTGACGAATTGGCTCTAATAATTCAAACGCCCCAAATATGATACGGATAATGATTCTAATGAACCACTTATATAATAAGGATTACGGTCCAAATTCAAATACCAAACAAACGAGCGAAAACATCTAGTGGCTCCACTGTAACCGATTATTCCAAAAAAATCCAAATACCACAACCTGTTGAACAAATCTTGCATTCTTATTACTCAAAAGCCCAAAATCCTATTCAAAGCCACTAACTCAAAGCTAATTTCAATACCCCACTTTAATATAAGTGCAACCCAAAATTAAAACAAAAGCCCCAAAAGAAATTCCAAAACATCACTCCCAATTTTACCAAAAGCCCAAGTTTCAAAATAAAGCCTAAAAGCAAACCCTAAACACCACCAGGTCGCTTGATACAAATTTTCCTAAAATTTTACCACTAACTTTACAAAAAAACAAAAAACAATCAAGAACTAGGGTTCTTGAAATTCCCAGAAACAATCATATCCCAAATCAACATATGATTTCAAGAATAGATCTACCAGATTCCATCCAAACATGAAACAATTAACACCTTACTTTTTTTTTCTTCTTCATCATGGCTAAATCAACCTGAAACCTAAATCCGATCAAATCCAAACGAAACCCTGATCGACCAGCTCTGATACCAATTTGTTAGGATTAGATAGGGATAATCATAGGCAAAAGACCAAATATCAGAATAGCAGCAGCTTTAATTCAGAACAGAAACAAGATAGAAAACATAGATCAGACACTCTGGGAGCAAAACAAACTTATTTCTATTATTTTCAAAGTCTGGTGATACAAAGGAAAATATGAGATGCAGATATATATGTCAAACAACCGACATATTAAGATACTATCAAAATGACCATAATACCACTGGTACTAAAATTACCAAAATACCCTTAGGACTAAACTCAAACATCTAACATTGACCAAAGGGACAAATGACACAAGGCTTTTCTTTTTGTCACCAATGTTGTTATACGTAGTACGACAGTAATACATGCGGCGAAAAAGCTAAACTTGTTGGTGGGCCTTATATCTTTATATATGGGCCTGATGTAAATGTAAATTAACAAGCATTTTTACCCGCGCGTTGCTGCGGGACGTTAATTTTTCGCGCATAGTTGCGGGTTTAATTGTTTTTTTCTATTTTTTTTATTTTGTGCGGGTTTATTTTTTCGGGCTTATGTTTAATAGTGGTTTTTTTTATATGGGCTTATGTGTTAGGCCTCATGGCGCGGGTATTTTTTGATTTAAATAAGTCAGTACTTTGTAATTTTCTTTTTTTATTTTGTGCCGAGTATTTTTTTTTTATATTGCGTATTTATAAAAAAAAGTGGCCATATTACTGTAGCATGACGTAAAAAACGACGTCGTATCACTTTTGTGCCGAACAAATTTTTTTTTTAATATTATTTTGTGCGGGTTTATTTTTTTGGTCTTATGTTTAATAGTGGTTTTTTTTATGTGGGCTTATGTGTTTAGCCTCATGACGCGAGTATTTTTTTATATGAATAAGTCAGTACTTTTGTAATTTTAATTTTTTTTATTTTGTGTCGAGTATTTTTTTTTTGTATTGCGTATTTAAAAAAAAAAGTGGGCCGGCCCAAAATGGGAGCCCATTGGGCCGAATACTGTTCATATTACTGTAGCACGACGTAAAAAACGACGTCGTATTACTTTTGTAATGTGTATGTATATAATAGTAAAAAACACTTTTGCATAAAATCTTTTATTTATGGTTCTTGAAACTTAACCATAGATGACTATTCAAATTTTGATGTTTATAAATTTCAAAGAAGATATTTTGTATTACCCCGACTCAGCTCCAATAAATTCGAGTCGGGTTATTGGGGTTCTCGAGAACTGAAACCTTTTGTATGCCTGACTATAATATGTAACTCGAGTCGGTTTTTTTTAAAATGGGTTTGGTTTGATTTTAGTTTTGCCATTACGATTTTTCAAATCGAGAAACTGGGATTGAACGAACCAATAGACCCGAGAACCAAACTGATGTACGCCTTTAAGTTCACTCCCAAAGTTATTTAGATTTCTTTGCATTTTACAACAGACAACAAACATGTACCAACTTCCAGTTTACTTGAATAGGTAACGTATTGTATATTTTGTCAAAAGAAAGAATAAATATCATTAAGATTTTTGAATTAAATCCAAGGGATACCATGCCAACCAAGACACTACTCACTAGTTGTCCAGCGGATGAGATTAATATATTAGGCAATAGATTATAAGGCTCGATTCGTTTGTGGGTTTGAGTCCATTAGGATTTCTAGGTTATGTAACCTGGCTCCTCAATGAAAATCATAACCTGAGAGGTTTTCATTGTTCAACATGGTATCGAAGCGACCTAAGTGACTATGTTGAGCCGCCCTCTCTTAAACCACCCGTCAAACTATCCTTCATCACTCTACTTGATTCCCAACCATCTGATGCATCGTTGCTTCTTTGCTTAAAAAGAAAGAAGCTTTTTCCTTCATATTTTCGGGTTAGCTCGGGCTTTTTGTTCTGGTGTGGATCTGACGCCAGCAGAGGATGTGTTTAAAGGTGTTGTGAAAGATGCGAAAGATGTGAAAGTATTTGTTTTTTATTTTATTAGTTTTCTTAGTTTATTA
>BQNB010175051.1:0-11743 GCA_026074375.1 Tanacetum coccineum
TTGATGCATTTATAAGTGCAATGTGTGCTGAGCCTTGGGGTAGATTAAGTTTTGCACGTACGCTGATTGAGGTTACGGCTGAGAAGGAACTGAAACATAAAGTAACGATGGTTGTTCCAGTTATGGATGGGGAGGGACATGCAATGGAAAAAATGGAGATTGAATACGATTGGAAACCACCGCAGTGTAGTGAATGCTTAGTTTTTGGACATGCGAATGAACAATGCACTAAAAGAGTTAAAGAAGTTCGAAAGGAAGATGCTACCGCCCAAAGTGACGGTTTTACTACGGTTCAGAATCGCAAAAAGAAAGGAAAGAAGGCTGGAAGAAATCAAACACGACCTGCTGAGGGTTTTAAGGTAAACAAACCTAACTATGTTTGGAATCCTAAGAACTCTAAAGCAGGAAATGATAAAACGAAAGATGATAGTAGTAAGTTGGTCAACCATAATCTATTTGATGTTCTTAATGCTATGGAAAGTGTGAATGAAATGGATGAGTCAGGTGGGGGAAAGGAGGAGACTATTACTGTGAAGGATAAAGAGAACGACTCTGATTATGAAAGTAAGGTGGAAGAAATGGTAAGTGAATACGACATAACTAAGGGGGCAAGCACTCCCTTAGAAGACGTTTTTAATGTTTAACATGGCCTCTTAGAATATAAGGGGTTTGAACCGCACCCCTAAACAATCAGAGGTTCGACAAGTTGTGAGTGAAAATCAGCTAAGTGTATGTGCTATCTTGGAGTCCCATGTGGATATCAACACGTTAGCAACTATTTGCTCGAAGGTTTTTCAAAATTGGGAGTGGACTTCTAATGCGAATTTAAGTAACAAAGGTTGTCGGATTATTCTAGGATGGAATAAAGATGTTGTTGACGTCATTGTCATGGCTCAAACAAATCATGTTATTCATGCAAAGGTGATACATCGAGCTGATCAAAAAGCTATTTGTTGTACTTTTATTTATGCAGGCAATGACCCGAGAGAGAGACGTGTTCTTTGGGCTGATCTTAGTCTCCATAAGAGGGTGGTTCGTGGGCTGCCATGGGTGCTTTTAGGAGATTTTAATGTCGCTTTGAATATGGAAGACATTTATACGGGTTCTTCTAGTATGAATTCTGCTATGTTCGACTTCAAAGATTGTGTGCGAAGCATTAAAGTTATGGATATTCATAGTACGGGATTACACTCACTTGGAACCAAAAACCGAGAGGAAGGAATGGCGTGTTGAAAAAACTAGATCGCATCATGGGAAATTTGGAGTTCATAGATACTTATCAAGGTGCTTATGCTGTGTTTCAGCCATATCGAATTTCAGATCATACCCCATATGTGCTTAAAATCCCATCCTTGACGTTTACTAAACCAAGACCATTTAAGTTTTATAACTTTCTGGTTCACAAAGGTAGTTTCTTGGAGGTTCTTAATACACATTGGAACATTAGTGTTGCTGGTCATTCTATGTTTCAGGTCACTCAAAAGATGAAGATTTTGAACAAACCTCTTAGGAAACTAATGCATGATCAAGGTAATTTGCATGACAAGGTGAATCGGCTCAGGTTTGAACTCGATGAGGTACAGAAATCTTTAGACCGTGACCCGTCTAACAGTTCCCTACGTGATGAGGAGGCAGTATACGTTTAAGCGTTTAATGAGGCGAAAATAGATGAAGATCGATTTTTGAGGCAAAAAGCAAAGATTGAGTGGCTGGAGGGAGGTGATTCGAATTCATATTACTTTCATAAGTCTATCAAGAGTAGAAATCAAAGAAGCCACATTGATGTTGTCACTACTGCTAAGAACGTGGAAGTAATAAGTTTGGGTGTTCCTGATGTGTTTATTTCACATTATGAGGCTTTTATTGGTTAAGGTATGGAATGCGATTTGTTGAACATAACGGGCTTGTTTAATAAGAAAGTTTCGGATGGCGCTAACACGAATAAGATCAGACTAGTAACTAATGCCGAAATTAAAACAACTATGTTCAATATTGGTGATGAAAAGGCCCTGGGGGCTAATGGATATACATCGACATTCTTTAAAAAAGGATGGGATGTGATTGGTTAGGTAGTTTGTACCGCGATCCATAATCTCTTTAGTAATGGAAAGTTACTTAAAGAGATTAATCATACGTTCTTGGCTCTTATACCTAAGGTTGCTACTCCTTTCAAAGTTAATGATTATCGGCCTATTTCTTGTTGTAATGTGATCTATAAATGCATTAGTAAGATTCTTACTAATCGTATTATTGAGGGGATTAAGGAGGTGGTGAGTGAAAATCAATCTGCCTTTGTGCCTGGTAGACGGATTTCAGATAACATTCTTATCACACAGGAGTTAATGCACAATTATCACCGTAATAGAGGCTCTCCTAGATGTGCGTTTAAGGTGGACATTCAAAAGGCATATGACATGGTTGATTAGAGATTCTTGGGATTTATTATTAAGTGTTTTAGATTTCATTCCACTATGATTAAGTGGATTATGGCATGTGTAACTTCGGCTTCATTCTCGATTTACATCAATGGGAATTTTCATGGCTATTTTAAGGGTAAAAGGGGGCTTCGTCAAGGAGATCCTCTCTTGCCTTATCTTTTCACGCTTGTTATGGAGATCTTGACCCTTATTCTTCAAAGAAGGGTCCGTATGTCTGAAACATTTCGATACCATAAACATTGTGAGGAGTTACATATTATTAATGTGTGTTTTGTAGATGATTTGTTTATCTTTGGTCATGGGGATTTGGAATCGGCTAGAGTTATTATGGCATCCCTTGATGAGTTTAAAAAGGTTTCAGGCCTGATTCCAAGCATTCCAAAGAGTACGACATTCTTTTGAAATGTCTTGAATCATGTCAAGATGGCTATTCTTAATATCTTACCTTTTGCTAAAGGCGAGCTTCCAGTTAATTACCTTGGTGTTCCGTTGATTTCATCTAGGCTTTTAAATAGGGATTGCAAAGTCCTTGTCGAAAAAGCCCGTAACAGGATTGGGGATTGGAAAAACAAGTCGTTGTCTTTTGCGGGAAGGCTCCAACTTTGTAAGTCAGTCATTTCTTCCATGCAAGTTTATTGGGCGTCTGTTCTAGTCATTCCCATAGGGATTGTTAGTGATATTCAACAGCTTATTCGGGGTTTCCTATGGTGTAATGGTGAGTATAAGCGTGGTAAAGCAAAAGTGGCTTGGGATGATATTTGTCTTCCTAAAAAAGAAGGAGGGCTTGGATTACGCAGCCTTGAGGTATTTAATCTTTCCCTTATGACTACACAAATATGGAATATAGTCTCTAATAAGGAGTCGTTGTGGGTTTGTTGGATCAATACATACAAGCTTAGAGGACGCACCATATGGGACGTCCAACCTAAAGCGAATATGAGTTATGGATGGAGAAAACTTTTACAGCTTAGAGAACATGTAAAACCATTTTTTGGAGTTGTATTGGAAATGGTATGAACACATCTCTTTGGTACGACATGTGGAGTACGCATTGCCCTCTTAGTAGGTTTTTGTCCCCTAAAGACATAACGAGGGAAGGGTATTCTATACAGTGTTGCTGACTTGATTGTAAATGGCACTTGGAATTGGCCACTTTCATGGTTGGCAAAGGCTCATAATCTAGGTCTTGTGCCAGCCCCTACACTTATTGCTTCACGTCAAGATTGCATGAAGTGGCGTGATACTAATGGTACTATGACAGATTTTATGGTTAAATGTGCGTGGGAAGCTCTAAGGCCACGAGGGAATGAAGTTCCACAGTTTCATATTGTTTGGTTTTCGCATGCTATTCCTCGCCACGCATTCCAGCTATGGCTTATAATGAGGAGAAGTCTGAAGATGCAAGACAAGCTACGACAGTGGGACGTTGATCCAGTAACTGACTTGACCCAAGTACGTTGTTCGTTATGTATTACTCAAGCTGATTCACACGAACATCTCTTTTTTGAGTGCTCGTATTCGTATAAAGTGTGGAGTTTACTTCGTGGGCTTGTGAGCATGGACGTGGTTTCAACCTTTGGCAAACAAGCGAACTGTTTAAAATATTGTGGGTAAGATTCTTTTTGCAGCTGCTACGTATTTTATATGGTTGGAACATAATAACAAGTTGTTTAAACGACCTAGAAGATCACCGGAAGAATTAAGAGACGCCATTGTTGTCACGGTTCATCTCAAGCTATACCTGACTTTTATACACAATACATAAATGTTACAAAAATCATATCTATATATCATACATGGGACGAATTTGTTCCAATGTATACTAAAGAAAATGAAATAAAAATCTTACAACTGGTCTTTGTACCATATCATCTCATTAAACCTTCCATACTTTGTTTCCTTGGACTCAACCAAGATCTATAAACCTCACCATGTTTTTGTTTTTGACTAGCTAATGTTTTTTTTATTACTTACTTTTTGACCAAATATTTTTCCATACCTATTACTTGTACATAGAGATAGAAAATTCATTTCATTGCAAAAAACACTTAGTAATATCACACAAAAATTCCTCCTTTAGTGCTCTCATATGCCACGGCTCAAACACCCCTTTGTACCAAATCCATATCAAATTTTATACCACCTATACTCATCTACATACATCATTCTTAAAACATTTTAAGATGTTTCCAAGCATTGGCTAACCATTTGCAAGTGTTGAAGCAATAAATCAAGATTAGGGTTTCATATTGTGCAAGCTTGGGTTTAAAGGCTAAACAAGGGTTTAACACCTATTTTTCATCATCATCATTCATCATAAGGTCTTCTATAAACCTTTATACTTTTATTTTATGAGTTTTTATGTATATGATGTGCTATGTAGTGAAATCACAGATTTAGGATATGTTTAAATACAAAGTGAATTTCTCTTTAATAATGATTTATGAACTTGTACACAATGTTATATGGATGGTATATTTGAGTTTACAAAATGGTTGTAGATTTGTACTCTCATGGTTTATATGTAAAAAAGAGTTATGTATAAACTACGTGATTATAAATGTTACTATGAAAGCTAAGGGTTATAAGTGTTAATATGGACTTGGTAAATTTGGACACAAATATACAATTATGGACTAATGGACTCTTATTATATGTAACATATATGACATATATGAAATATGAGACTTGTGGTAGATTACAAAAGTGGAAAAGTATAAAAACAAAGTTATATATAGACTTAGTAAAGTCAATCAAACATTCTGTCCAAAAAGTGTATAAAAATATATTTATTTTATATTTTTATAAGATAATACATCTCAAGACGATTCCGAAAAGGTAAGAAACTGTCAATACGGATATAATATCGAAAGTTACGGACAAAAAAAACAAGGTATATGATAAAAATAAACGGATTGTAAAAGATTTTTTATAAAAAACTTTCATAAAATCTATTCAAAACAAGAAGTTTGGTATTTTTAACAAATATTTATACATATTTTTAGATTCCAAATGATAAGGAATCGTAATTTTTCAATTAATAAGAAACGAGTTATGTATTTCGCGTTTTACGACAATTAATACTTTTATAAAAAACTATTTTTATTAAAAATTTACTGTTTTCATGACAACAAATAATTAATTTTTGTAAACCTCATAAATAAGTAGAAAACTTTCATACTGAGACGTGCTCGAAAGGAATCACTAAAAACGGAGCTATAACGAATAAAATATGACGTTTTCGGGTTTTACGATAATTTTAAAACTAGAAAATAAACTCTATAACCTGGGTGTTCGCGAACAGGTAAAAAGCCACTGTTCTTCAGTTGGTCATAAATATAAATGTCCTAATTTCTGATAACTAGTCCTAATACGAAACGCGTGGGCCATATGAAACGTCAAAATCGGACTTTCTCTTTAAAACGCGGGAAAGTTACCAGTTCTTTACTAAAACGGGGTAATTTTAAACGTTTTTACTTAAATTAAACAAAAATTACCAAAACAATTAGATGGGTTGAATGAACTATTAGACTATATGTGGTATTAAGCAAAATTATATATTAATAGGGAGTTTCTTAATGTGGCCTCTTCGGTGTGGGGTGGCGTATCGTACGTGTTGTTGGATTTACGATTTAAAGTGTCTCCTAGCTCCTCATACGTCACTTCATGACCTCTTTTTTTGGATAGCACCGACGATTAGTATGATATGATCTATACGACCTATAAATAATCAATGTGTTTAGTACTTATTCAACCTATATTGGATTAGGTTGCTTCGGATTCCTTCTTGACACTTTTTTATTTGAATACTAGTGGATTTACCATTCACTCGAGGTGAGTTCATAGCCCAACCTTTTTCTCTTTTTATGGTTTTTTCTTTACACTGTTTTTGGGGTGAGTATACGTGTCTACGTTTTACTACATAAAAAATTATTGATCTTCTTTTACGAACGTTACATGATTATTTTACTAAGTTTGATTTGTTTACTACATGATTTGGATTGTGAATACCTATTATTTGAAAACCGTTGAATTTTAGAACATGATTGTTTTACTACGGACAACAAGTGTTTACAAAGTGTTGGTATCCAGATTATTGCCTAATTCTTATTGCTAAGTTACTTCATTGCCGTGAAGTCCCTACCTTATAATGATCCGTTAATTGCTATTGTGTAAGCGCGAGAGTGTTGTGGATAGATCTATCGGGATTGTAATACCCACCTTACTTGGGTCAATAGTTTGATCGGGTGCATTTAAACATGGAGAGGTGTTAGGTTGTTCGGAATACATCCTATATTTCTGATTGGGGCACAAATCTAGTTAACGGCTTCAGGGTCATGAGGCTAAGTTGACTAATCAAATACCTTGTTATATATTTAGACTTGTGTGAATGTGTTTCCCTTGTCTACATTACTTGTTTTGGAATTCAGAATACGTACTTAGTCCACAATTAACTTTTGATCTTGTGGTCCAATATACCTGACATTACTAGATATATTAAATCACTTCTTGGATTTCGGATAATTAAATTTGAAATGCGTAACGTTCTTTTCTTACTGCAATTTTTCTTAAATTATTTACAACACCGACTTTTACTTAAACCTTTGAATTCACCAAAACATTATTGTTGACGGTTTTTGCGTGTATTTTCTCAGGTTATTATTTTGCGAGGCTGAGCATTGGGATAGCATTCAAGTCGCGGGATATATTTTTGAGGCCTTAATAATTGTTATCCATTCGACAAAGTTTAAAAAAAAAAAATGTTTCTATTGCATTATAATGGGATCCTTTGTAACTCTGATTTTTTAATATATAACGAATATGAAATTTATTTTAAACCGTCCTTTTGACGGTCCGTTTTCCTGTGACTTGTATTTGTGCCTGAATTTTAGTGCACCCAATGTTTACTTATTCCGCTGCCGTTCGATTTTGTGGGGTTGTGACAGGACGTTGAATCAGTGATTGACTTGAACAAGTTCGGTGTTAGTTTTGTATTACTCAAGCTGATTACTTGCATCATCATTTTTTAAGTGGCCTGTATTCGTATAAAGTGTGGAGTTTACTTTGTGGGCTTGGGGCATGGACATGGTTCCTTATTTATCGAGATAGAATTGCGTGGTTTCAATCTTGGCAAACATGCGAACTGGTTTAAAACATATTCGGGGGGAAGTTTATTTTTGCAGCTGTAGCTGCTTCTAGTTTATATGGTTGGAACGGAATAACAGGTTGTTTAAACGACCTAGAAGATCACCGGAAGAATTAAGAGACGCCATTGTTGTCACGGTTCATCTCAAACTAGTTACTTTCAGATTCAAGAATAAGGCGACGGTGCTGAGTTTTCTTTCGCTATGGAAGCTGCCAACATCATTTAGATTTTATGGCTAAGTAGTTTGTGTTGTTTTTATTATGGTTTTTGTAATGTCTAATTTCGTTTGTGGCATGTCATAAGCGAATTAGTGGTAGTTCAAGCCTTGGCTTGAGGTAAATGTGGTATCTCTGCCACATTTTATTGTTCTTAAACATTTTCTGTGATTAATACCATTTACCGGGGTAACTCTTTACCCAAAAAAGATTTTGTATTAATATCAATTAATCATTTTAATATTGATGTAAAATTATTTAAATGTTATAATTTATAAAAGTGAGATTGACAAAGAATTTCTGTAGCTACGACAAGTTCATCCATTTTACGTGTTCTCCTACAAGTATTTTTGTGTGGGAAATTAAAGCTTGAGTCCCCCTTTTTTGAATCACTTAGTGGTCTATCATAATCATAACAGTTTGAATGGAAAAGGGACACTCTATTTGAATGAAATAATCATACCTGATAGGCCTATCAAATAAACACAACCTAAAAGATATCTAGAAAAATATGAAGGTTTTTTAGATAGATAGATTACTAAACTATCAACTTTTGTTCGCTTAAGTTATCAATCTTTTTTTTAAAATTAGGTTACTAGACTATCGAAGTTTGACTTTAAGGTTACTAAACAAGAAAAGTGTGTTCATTCAGGTTACCCCGAATACTGGCAACCGGGAGATTGTGTTTTGACCTTCTCTACGTCAGCTTTTTGTGGGCCCCGTTATCCAACTCAGAAACTTATCAGGTTATTTGACAGATTTGTTACTCAACTTTATAAATCTATTCGCCTAAGTTACTAAATTTTTATGTTTTGTTCATCTAAAATTTGAATACGGAATTTAAAATTAGCCGTTGGAAAAGGGGTATTTATAAGGGAAAAGTAGCCGTTGAAATTTAAAATTTGAATACGGAATTTAAAATTAAAATACTGAATTTAAAATTACAATACAAAATTTAAAAATGCAATAATAATGAAAAACATTGCATAATAATGTTAAGGTAATGCATTAACCACTGACATTTTCAGGAATCGTATCCTTATGGAAAATCTTAACCACGTTTCTCATTGTAATGTTAAGGTAATGCATTGATGGTTTAGGAGAAAAAACTAAAACATTAGCAAGTACCAAAACAGCTCATACAGTATTATCCTTTCCATAATCACCCTCACCAATGACTTTGTGATGTATTGTTCCAGGTATTGTACCTGAAAGATCTTTCATAGTCACCGTGAGATCGCCAATCACATTCGGAGACCAAGACTTGACTATTACAACAACTTGGTCAAGTTTCCCATTCTTCAAAAGATTCTTGATGTCTCCTAAACACCCACTCACAGTGCCACCATTAGCATTCACATAGTCAGTGGCGCTAACCCACGACCCACTCTTAAAATCCTCATCCTCACCCACATCCTCAACAACTTCCTTCATATATTCTTGTGTAGACATTACAACCCCATCCAAACCAAGTAGAATATCCTTTTGTTTAAGCAGCTTGGCTGCTTGAATAATATCCTTTTGTTTCAACACGTGTGCTACTAGAGGGACGCAAAACGGGTGTTAATCGGAGATCGAAACCATCTATATCAAGACCGGGTTCCCATTGATCATTTTTGTTATTGAGATTGAAATCCATTTGTGAGAGTTGGATAAGAAGTTGTGTGAGAAAACAAATGATGGTAAATAGGTATTTATAAGAGAAAAATAACCGTTGAAATTTAAAAATGTGTGTATAAAAAATGTGTGGATAAAAATGTATATAAAAAGTGTGTGTAAAAATTCGCAAAGTTTAGTAACTTAAGTGAATAAATTCGCAAAGTTTAGTAACTTATTTGTATCAAAAGTCAAATGTCACGCTGGCAATGTAATAGGGATTTAACACTAGCAAACAGTCACCGATAGTTCGATACTAAATTTAACCGGTTTTGATAGTCTAGTAACCCAATTGAACAAAAAAAGTTTAGTTACTTAGGTGAACAAAGGTTGATAGTTTGGTAACCTATCTATCTAAAAACCCAAACATAAAATAAGAGTATTGGCATTTAGCCAATCAAGCCATAAAGGCAGAATGGTATTAGACCTATTAGCAATCTAAAAAAAACAAGTTTTGATGTCTTCCATGAAGCTATTTTTCCATGATGGCTTTTCGTGGAAGCAAAACTTGTTGCGATAGCACCAAATTACCCAAATATTAGTTAGAATAACCCCATCCAAAAAGTTTTTAATCAAAATAGGAAGGTTTCTTGAATCAACCTATGTTACAAGGTGTAGAAGGGTATTAGGTATATTATCCAATTTTAACCCTTTAAAAACTGAACTCCATACATCAGAAGCCAAATTTTAGTGCACAAATAAGTGTATAACAGATTCTATGTTGTCATCACATACCGGGCATAATAAGGAGTGAATATCGATACTACGTGAGTCTAGGTTTGAACGCGTAGGAAGTCTATCATTGATCAAACACCATGTAAGGATGTTGGTCTTGATCGGGACTCATTTCTTCCATCTGGTCTGAATACTCCCCGTGAGTAAATAGGTAAAGTCGATATATTTTCTCATCTCAGATACATAGTACTTGTTGGAGTGGTGAAGTCCCAACGATCATCAATAGGAAAAAGAAAATGGTGTTGTAGAAGACCCATAAGAGTTTCCAACTAATCCAATTCATGACCGACCTTATATTGCGCCTCCAAGGCCAAGTAAAATGAATAGAACCGTTAACCATATTTTTGGCATTGTGTGTTCATGACAATCCATACAAACTTATATTAGTTACTGTTTATGAGACCTAATGGTCACACACATATAATGTGAGACTCCTGAAATACGTATATGCATATATTCGGTATATATGCATATGTGTATAATGAATCGTTTAATTAAGTACATTAAATTGAATAGTTTATTTATTAGACTTAATTAAGTATTGGACTTAATTAAGACTACAAGTAAATAACCAATTAAATAAAATAGGTTGGACCAAAAGCATGGGTTAGGCTTATTAAGCCTACGACAGACTGAGCCCCCTACGGGGTGTTTTGCTTTGAATTATTGGTTAAGTAATTATCTAATGGTTAGGATAATTATTTATGGTTTAAACATAAAAGTTATATTTATAATAGGATTGTTGTGCTTCCTTACTATATAAGTGTTAATTCTGTTATAAATATAATCCTAAACTAGTTTTATATTTATACATTCACTTTTATTTGATAAACCCTAAAACCTTTCGACCATCGGTATCAAAGAGGAACAGGGACACATCGTATGTTCGTGTATTGGTTTTATATATGCGTGCTTGATTGTGGTTCTAAGCCTAGCAGCTATAGGTGATTGTTTTAGCGTTAGCGTGGATACCAGATTTGGCATTCTACTTTGATCACTGTTTTTTGTTTCTCTAGTGATCTTGGACGCGGGTTATATCAACCCCACAAAGATTCATTGTTCGTGTTTTGCTCAATAGTATAAGGTATGTCTTTTACGTTACTATGCATGTTTAATTAACGGCTGGTGTATTTGAATCTCAAAGTACTAAACTATTGTGTAAAAGTAATTTTGTAAGACTTCCGTTGTATTGTTTTTATCAGATAAATATTGTCTTTAATTGCTAATGAGTAAATTATTTTCGAAAATTACTGCATGTTACACTCGTGGATTTCCGTCACAAACTACACCTCTCATTAATGAAACATTGTTTGTTGGATTCAAATGAGTAAAGTCTAGCAAAAGTATCAATTATCACCAAACCATATGTCGTCCCAAAATCTAAAGATACCACTATTATTGACTTTTTTCTTGAAAATAACATGCAAACAAATATTGTTTTTTAGAAGGTTGTGGTTTAATAACAAAATATTTAACCAAGGACTAGTGAAAAGCCGATTCGAAAATGATTCTTCCAAATTAATACCACCATTTAAGCCATGAATAACTATGTA
>BQNB010175053.1:0-13200 GCA_026074375.1 Tanacetum coccineum
ATCATCCCCTTTATTCATACTTATATTTGATCTCAGTGTACTTCAAACATGTTAACTGATCAAGAAGAGATCAGCTGAATATTAAAATTTGTTCAAGAATTTTATGTTATCTTCTTTATATATATGTCAATATTTTACCTCCAGTTTTTATAAATCCTTTTGAAATAGTTATGTGAATTACTCCTCTAACATGAGACCAATAAAGTTTGCTCACAAACCAACTATTATAACATATACAAGTATATTGGATCATATACTACCATGAAACTAACTAAGTAACTGATGATTTTAGTCATAGTATGTACTCACCATGAGACCATATGCAAAGAGTTGAATCCCACTATTACCAAGTGAGGCTGCCGCGAGTTCAAGGTTTCCAAGTTGGCCCGAAAAGATTCTCGTAGACAAGGACATCGCGTTATTGATCAAGTAAACCATAACCGCAGGTGCAGCCAGCTTGAACAAAAGATTAAGTTCAATCTTGGACGCCAACCCAAGCCTCCTCATGAAAGGTATCAGAAAGCACCCTCTCGAGCTCCACACTGCCACCATGGCTACCCGTGGACGTCGAAACTTTAACATCTTGAATTGGTTCTAACAGTGGTTGATGAACTTCATTTCTTTCGGGCTCCATTATTATCAGAATAGATGGTTGGCTTTTGTCTCTTTTATAACGAAAAATAATACTCTCTCTGTCCCAAAAGAAGTGTCCAGTTTGACTTTTCAGAGTCAAACTGGTTCAACTTTGACCTTAAATATCCTTTTTGTGTTATATGATACTTGATGAAAATTATACCAATGAAAAATATACTTAAAACTCAATCTATTCATATATTTTGCATCAAGTATTATATAACATACATAAAATAAAAATAGATATGGTCAAAGTTGAACCAGTTTGACTCTAAAAAGTTAAACTGGACACTTATTTTGGGACGAAGGGAGTATATACATACATGTGGTTTGTGTTGTGTTGTCATTTTATTATTATGGTATTTTTATTTTTTCATGTTTTCATACATATTAATACCAGCACAATGACTCACCCAATGAGCGGGACAACTTTCATGAAATTAATGTATTTTAACATTCTAAGACTAGTATATAACGTAAATGTTTTTTGAATAAATAAATATATAACATTAAACATGAAACATTTTTTAAGAATATTTGAATGTTATAAGACAAATACGTATTCACTTTAAAAAAGTTCTAAAGTTTATCTTTACCCAAAAAAAAAGGTTCTAAAGTTAAGCAATAGTTTGATAAGACTAAGGGAAGATAGTTATGCTTAGTCACATTTGTTGGTAATGCATCATTGTAAAAATGCTTGTATAAATGATAGGAATATGGATATTTATTGTGAAATAACTTATCATTGACATTATTAATTCTGTTTCGGCATCACTTATGTACTTCACCCTACCACAGTGCACATGCGAAGCCTGGATAAGGGCCGGCCACGTAGCCGCGCAGGGAGAAAAGTAGGATGGACTACATACGCTATCCGGGATAAATACGCAGAACTACGGAAGAATGCTCCTTGACCAAATCACCACAACGATGAGTGGATTCCATGTCATGAATCACGTGATATGCTAGAAGGGTAACAAATATATCATGGGAAAGGAGTGTTCCCCAAGCTTTTCCCAAAATGTGTATAAAGTTGGAATATTGTGACGACGTGAATCCCAAAGATGGCGAAAGTCTTACGTACTAACAAACCAACACGGATAACAAAGCACAAGCTATTGATTCCGAGGCAACCATGCTATTACCCATTTGGTAATTGTGTGGGACACCACCCGTGATCCAGGGATAAGGACTTACTCTTACACCCGAGGTTGATCGTGGGATTCCCTACTGTGAGACTGACGGTTTCTTATCTGAATAGATTCACTCTCGCAAGATACATACACCCAAGGCAACAAGTGGCGATCCTGAGCTAATTGTTAGTGATAATTGATGTATCATTAAGTGGCGTCATTCGTGGGACCTAATCATAACTGTTTCCTATGAACATGAGTCAAGCTGAAGAAAATACCACTTTTAACACGAATGGGTCAATTAGAAACACTGTTAACCGAGAACACTACAAGAAAAAGGAGAATGAGCAACGAATCTTTCCTGGGGACAGATGTCGTCGGGGAAAGTCCGCTAAACGAAAAAATGTTGTCCGACATGGCACATGTTTCTATAGAATTTTTGGTCAAATTTGACCAAAAGTTTCCCCGGGGACATGTCGCCGGGGAAAGTTTGGCCAAAGTTTGACCAAATTTGGTCTAAGTAACGTTGGCGGTAAGTTTTCGCGCTCAATTGTCCCCGAGGACATGCCCTCGGGGAAACATTTGACCATATTTAACCATAGTTAACGTGCGTCATTAATGGTAACAATATAGGTGTGATGTGGCCTAAACTTTCCTCGGCGACATGTCGACGGGGAAAACCTTTGACCATGTTTGACTCGAACTTGGCTCAAATATGGTGTCGATACTTTTGGCGGGGTGGTTCCCGCCAAGGTTTCCCCGTCGACTTGTCCCCGTGGAAAAGTTTAAGGTCCCCGGGGAAAAGTTTTTTCGTGTTTCACTAGTGTGATTAACGTTAATGATGGTGGGGGTGACGTGGCATTTTGTTTTCCTGTGACTATATGCCGGTGTTAAACCACAAAACCACTTGTCGATTCCGAACTTTTGAAACTGCTATTAAGGTTTGTTACGCTTTCGAAACCACATTGTGCGGATTTAAACTAACAAAGAAGTAAAACGAATGAATTACATTACAAATCAATAAAAGTTTTAACACTAAAGCATACGAGTTACATTAAAAATTGATAAAAGTTAAAACAATAAAGCATACGAGTTATATTACAAATCGACAAAAGTTTATATACTTAAACATACAAATTACATTAGAAATTGATAAAAGTTTAAACATTGAAGTATACGAATTACATTCCAAATGACAAACTACTCCAAACCAAGTTTTCCTATGTCATTGTAAACCTCGTGAAGTAGTGCAATTAAATTAAGTGTGTGTTGTTCCGGATGCATATACATTTCTATTGTTGTCTCGATTACCTTTATCTTTTTATGCCAGATCTTGTAGTTTGAGCACTTTGCATCTCTAGAAGGTCCCAGAGAATCACTTGGAGGTGTTGAAGGTTTTGCAAAATAAATTGGACTCATTGAAACTCCAAGAGAAGCGACCAGTACACGGACTCGTTCCTCTTTCTATAAAAATGTTTTACATCCAAACTCGTTTTTTCGAAGCTGTTAAAGAGTAAATAAAATAATTTTTAAAAAATAAATTATTTATATATTACACAAATAATAAACATGTAATTTTTCACCTTTGATAAAGGACATGAAAAGTATAGTTGATCACGATTGTGAGATTGATATGATTCATGTAAAACTACATCTTCTTTTTCACATCAACACGCAAAAGCTTTGTGTTGCAACATCTTCATAAATATCAAGGTAACCTTTGATGCGTTAAATAGGGTATCAGGGTTACACAAAGCACTGTTTTCGAGTTTTTTAGGAGATCTGGTTCGTGAGCACATAGGTTTGAAGATTCTATCCTGGAAGAAGGTGGATAAAGAATCAAGAGATAAACAATAGGATGAAATCACGGTACATATATACTATTTTTTAACCCAGTACTACATAAGTTTATCTATGCATTTACATTATGTGCAACTAATTAACAACATTGTGTTAATCTTTGCAGCAATATTTTGATGTTGACTTGACAGTCAGAAAGTTAGTAATGCATCGTCTTGGTAAACTGCTAAGGAATTTCAAAATGAAACTGAGAGAAAAATACATATTGCCCAACCTAAACACACCTTCGAAACTGAATAAACTCTCGACCATGCATAGTGCAATTGTGAAAGCAGAAGAATGGGTCGAGTTTGTAAACTACACGACCACCGATGCATACAAGGTTTTAATAAGTCATCTTTATTTAAGTCTATATGTCAATTCATAATAAGCATCTATAATCTTCTCAGCAGCTTTAACAATCCAACAGCATTAACTTTTCCACTAGTAGTCTTAACTTGAACTAGCAGTAGTAACTTTCACTGGCAGCATTAACTCCCACTGGCAGCATTAACTGTATTGTCAGCAGTAGTAAACACTTGGCATATATTTCATTGTAGTTCTCCAGCAGTACTAACTTTATACTAGCAGTACTAAGTTATAGTAGCAGTAGTAATATATTAACTAGCAGTACTAACTATGTACTAGCAATAGTAACATATTTATTCTAGTAGTACTAACCACTTAGTATCTTTTCCTTGAAGATCATCAGCAGCACTATCTTTACTTGAGCAGCATTAATCTTTAACAGCATCAAGAAGGCTTTTAATCCCAACACTTGCGATTTTGTGTTTTTAGGAGAAATCAGCTAGAGGTAAAATGGCGCGTTCCAAAAATGTTTATTCTAACACCCCCATTTTTCATATATCAGCGGAAGGGTAATTTGGGGTGCTACGTCTTAATACAATAACTCAAACATAGAAAACGACTTGAAAAGAGACGTTTTTAATGTATAACCATTCGAAATAAAAGTTTCACTACATAGGTTCCAAGTATTTTCATAATCAATACATCATTTTCAAATATTTTCTTCGAATGATTTTCTTTAAATGGGCCTTCAAAATATTTATTTCTTTAGCTTCGCTGAAATCTTCATCACCGAATTACCTTCAAGGACCAGAGATAAAACATGCTAAAAAGTCAACAATAATGTTGAGTGAATCCATAGAGTTTATATATATAATAAATTCCGAACACAAGTATCATTTCTCAAAATCCTCAAGACATAACGATGTGGATAAGACAAAGTTATAGGGGGATTATTATAAGCCTCATGACATTGAATGTTACCATATAATAAAAATGCCCACTATACACCCGTCAAGGCTGTGATGCATGTTACTCCTCTATAACACGCATCTTGTATGTTATTTTCCCGACACATGACCGATAGCCATGTCGTCCAAGGATTGGAGGTGGCAGCCTCCAAATAGTACTTATCATGTATAAAAAGCGTCTACCATTACCCCGATAGTTAACAATTCATGATTATTCGTGCTTATATCAACGAGTTAAACTAACTTATAATAATCAAGCTATTAGCATACATTCGGGTCCCTTGTGTTCTATTTTTAAAAACAAGCATGTTATCCCCCTCGCGGGTTTATAAAACAATTAAAGTATTAAAATGCGAGGCTATGAACTCACTAGTGATGTCGGAAGAGAATAGCGATATGAATAAGAACTTCGGGAGTAGGCGAGTCGATCAACCAAGACCTATACAATTAGTAACGGGTCTTAGGTTTCTAGTCGGTAATAATTAACGAGAACTCATAAATAAAGTAAATATATATGTATACATGTAGTTAACATGATGATCAAGTTTATATGATGTAAGTATTTTATACTTAAGCTTTTACATATTTTTAATTTGCCACTTTTAGCCATTTCAACTAGTATTGTCCATATTAGCCCAAAAGCCCATTAAGCCCATTAACCAAGTCCATTAAGCTCTTTTATGGATATTATCATTTTAAGACCAGGTCTTAGTCCATTTATAGTGTCCAAGTGAGTTGGGCCTAATGCTAAGTCCATATAGTCCATTTTGTTTCATTGGGCCTAGTGGTCCAATAAGCCTTACGGGTCCATTTTAGCTAGTATACAACTTTTATTATAAGTTTTCGGGTTCTCGGGGTCGGGATACTTTTATTATCAGTTTATTAGCCTTTTAAAACTCCCAAGAAGTGGGTCCTACCACCTCGGGTTTTAGTCATAAAACCATTTTACATAATATAGAGTTCGGGTTTTTAGGAAAATTTGTATACTTTTGTGTTACGAAAATAGTTGTAATTTATAAACCATAAATAGTATAATTTATATATTTATATGCTTGGCTTCATATTTAAGTCCACTTTACAGATGTAAACCCCTTTTAGTTCATCTTTTAGTCATAAATATACTTATGGTTACTTTTATACATAAAGGTCATGTTACAATTTCGGACTGAAATTTCACTTTCACCATTTTTAACGCCATTTACAAACCGTAAAGAGTTGGTTGACCATCCAACTGATTTAGAATCTACATGACTTTAGCTACAACCCATAGTTTTCACTTTTTAAATGGTTCAGTTCGTAAATATGACTTTTTACACAATCTGTACAGCAAGGTCCAGATTTGACTTGTTTTAGTGTTTTGATCATAACTCATTCATTATTTATCCTCTAGAGGTGATCCAAATTGCCAAATGTTCATAAGAGAATTATCTATGACCTCATGCTATCAAATCCAACCTCAAACCTACTGAGTTTTATAAAACTTACTGTTCATTACAGCCTATGAATTTTATACTTTTCTCACTAGTTTTAATGGTCATTCTTGTTAGATCTAACCTAGATCTATGCATGCATTAACACTTTTATTCCTTGATCATCATACATCATACATATACATATACATTTGGAAATCAAAATAAAACATAACAAGACTCATTAAATTTTTACCACAAGAAAAGTGTAGACAATGATCAAATGATCAAAATAAGAACAAGCTTGATGAAGGCTTCAACTCCAAGCTTAATCTTCACCCAAAATACTTTTGACCAACATTTTATTTACCCAAAACTCTTATAAAAACCTTCTTATAACTTCAGCCCCAACTTGTACAAAACCTTCCTTGAAAACCCTTTTTAATCACTTCCAAAGTATAAGAAACACACTAGGTAGTCATATTCACTAGTGTTCTTGTTATTTGATCTTCAAAATTTTATAGAATTGGTGTTTTTGGTGTTTATGGTGGCGTCTAGGGTGATAGGAAGAGAGAAAAATTCAGATTTTTGATTTGTAACTATGACTTATGTGTATGTGTGGGTCAAAGTTAGCTTATAAGCTTAGACCAAAAAAATGCCAAGTGTATAATAGTGTGGCATGAATCAACACCAAGGGGACACCTAGTCCCTTGGTTGATCCGCCCCAATGGGGTGTGTTTTTAGTGGGATGAGTTTAAAAACTTGTCCCACATTTTATAAATACGGGTATTATCAAAGTCCGATATTTAAAAAGGTACGCTACGTAAAGGTTTTACGTAAAATACGAAAAATATGCGTAACACGAAAAATAAAAACGAATGTAATAAAAAAATTTCTATGGCATTTTGAAAATATAAGCGTCGATGCTTAACGTAGAATTCACCAACCTCACTCCAACATACAGGCGATCTACATTTTCTTCCGTATAGAGCTTCGAAAGGTGCGGCTTTAATACTAGCGTGATAACTATTATTGTATGAGAATTCAACCAAAGGTAAGTGCTTATCCCAGCCACTAAAATAACGACTTGAAATTGAAAGATTGTCACATTTATCCATCATAAACTGGGGAATTACGTGGATACAAAATTTTTATTGAAAAAGAGAAAATGGTAAGATTACATAATGTGTTGTGATTTACAATTGAGAGACTGAGTTAGAGAAATGAATCTGTTTACGATTGCACAAATAGTTGCACATTTGCATGTTAATACCCTCATATTTTCATTTATCTTGTGTTTAACATTACATGTTTATGCCTTTGATGTATAATTATATCGCAAATAAAGAAATTATAAGCAGATAAAGGACCCCCAGCGTGTATAATGTGTTGAAAGGACGGGAAACAAAGACGAGAATATACAGATTAATGAGATATATCAGTGGGAGAAAACTTGTAAGATGAACTGCAAATCTATTTTATTAAATTATGCATATTAGTTTAATAACCTATTTCCCATATTTTTGTGCAGAAAGAAGCTGATGACAAGATCAAGGAAGGAACCTTGAATCTTGATGATGGCACTGATGCCATGACAGTTGTGTTTGGTAAGGAAAAGGGAGGTTATGCAAGAGGAGTGGGAAGTGGAGTTACATACAAGAGGTATTTTCATCTTCCTCGAAGCAGACAAGCAACTGATGAAAGAATTGAGTTACTTCAAACTCAACTTGATAATAAGAGACGCGAGCATCAAGAAAAAGATGTATTGGTCAAGAAATTGTCCACCGAGATGACAAAAAAAGATGTATTGGTCAAGAAATTGTCCAATGAGATGACAGAAACAAAGGGAATGCTTAGTCAACTGATGAATCAGTTGGCTGCACAAGGGGTGCAGTTGAATTTGTCATCTCAATTGCAAGTAGCCTCAGATGTAATCCATTTTTTATGTTGTTAACAATTTCATTTTCTAATGCTAACACCACCGATGCTAATGATAGCAGACACTGAACATAAACTGATGAGTCAATGTATTTCTTAATATATATATATATAATGCTAACACCAGTTGATGCTACACTTTACCGTGGCATGATTGGATCTCTCGTGTATCTGACATCCAGTAGACCCGACCTTATTTATGCAGTCTGCTTATGTGCTCGGTATCAGGCAAAGCCTACCGAAAAGCACTTAAATGCGGTTAAATGGATCTTTCGATACATAAAGGGAACCATTAATATGGGACTCTAGTATTCGAAGGATACCGATATGTCTCTAATAGCATATGCAGACGCAGATCACGTAGGATGTTAGGACACTAGACGCAGTACATCTGGAAGCGCTCAATTCTTAGGTGATAAACTTATTAGCTGGTCTTCCAAGAAGCAAAAGAGCATTGTGATATCGAGTATAGAGGCTGAATATATTGCCTTATCTGGGTGTTGTGCTCAAATCCTATGGATGCATTCACAACTAACAGATTATGGCTTTTAATTCGATAAGATTCCTCTGTACTGCGACAACAAAAGTGCAATTGCTCTATGCTACAACAACATTCAACACTCAAGAGCAAAGCACATCGATGTACGCTACCATTTTATAAAGGAGTAGGTGTAGAATGGAATAGCGGAACGTTATTTTGTTCGGACAGAATATCAACTGGCTGACATCTTCACCAAACCGTTGCCAAGAGAAAGATTCAATTTCTTGATTGAAAAGCTGGGTATGAGAAGCATGTCTCCAGAAACGCTAAAACGTCTGACAAAGGAGGAAGACAAGTAATGGTGGTAACTCGTGAAATATCTTGTGTATTATATGTATATAAAAAAATCAGAAAACCCAAAAAGATTTTTTATTTTATATAAATTTATCAAAAAAGAAAATAGAAAACTATAAAATCATAAAAAGCAAATAAAAAATTAAAAAATCAGAAAAATACAAAAATAGTTTTTCATGACATCTTTTCTAGAATTGATAATATTTACGGCTTCAGAAATGCCATTCAATAATGGTACAAAGCTGTAAATAAAGTTCAAATAGAAAATATGTCATATGGCTTGCTATTATTTCTGATAGCAACCCAGTCATCATCTTAAAGGCAAGTATTCATTCAAAGGCTTGTGTTTACTTTGCAACACAACCCGTGCTTCCTATTTTAAATAAGTATACATGTCAGTGCATTTATTTATGTGAACGAGATAAATCTTGTTTTTATTGGTGTTGTTTTAAGAAAAATAATTAAACATATCAGTTTCTCATCTGAAAAGATTTTTAAAAGAAGTTTCTATCAATCAAACAATGTCTACAGCTCTTTAAATAGAAAACGGGACATTATTTGAGGGGGAGAAATAGTCAAATTCTTTTAAAATGATCTTTCAAAAAGTCATCGCGGAATAAATGATTTTTTTTTCAATAACGGATTATCAATGAAAGGGGAGTTAATGTATTTTTAACTCAATTGTTCTCAAAATGTTATTGGATTTAAGCTTTAGGGACTAAATGGCAAAATAGAGGACTTAGAATCCTAGTTATAAACTTTAGGGGTTCATTATGTCATTTCTAAAAGAGGTTTAGGCTTAGTCATAAGTTTAAAAAGAAAATAGAAAAGGATATAGACTACAAGGATCATTCTTGTCATTTTCAAAACACAAACCGGTTATATTATATTCAAACACATTTCGCTTCACACACACACTCATATTCACATACACATTTCTCTCAAACGCACATTTCGCTCACTTCATACATTAGAATCAAAATGTGTTTTTCAAAGCTAAAGATTCACTCCTACTCGTTCGAAACTCATTTCTTAACATCCTAGTAAATTTAATTAGCTTATAACTCCTTATTTCACTCAAAATCTCTTAAAATGATTTAGGGTTCTTAAGATAAAAGTTGTAGTTTTTGCTCAATTTGTTGAGGGGTTATGATCCTTAGGGTGTGATTAAGGTGCATGTGAAACAGTTTTTGTTGTAACTCAACCATTAATGAGATATTTTGATTTTTGTTTGACGAATAAAGCGAAACATGCATTGTAGGATGAAATTGTTGTGGGTTTGTGATATGTTATGTCGTATGAACGTTCTTGTGTTATTTTAACATGTTTCTTGCCTCCTAAATGTTCTTTTAATTAGAAAAGTCTAGATTAAGGGCGTTAGGATGATAGAATGGTAATAAGTTTGTGTATAGAGTGTAAAATGTGTTTGTTAACTGCTATAATCCCTTAAGTGTTCACTATATGTCTTAGAAATTATCCTTAACATGGTTGGTATGTGATTTGTCTCCTTTGTGTGCTCACATTTGAAATTGCATGCTCAAAATGTTGTTTAATCTTGTGATTTATGTTTCTATGATGTTAGTATTGATTTGTGATGATTGCTAGAGGAGATTATAGGTTGTCAAGTGGTAAAAAAATGAGATAAGTAGCTTTGAATGAAGCGAAACATGTTTCTATTGAATGAAGCGAAACATGTCAGTTTTATCAAGCGAAACATGTCTGTTTAATTTTAAGCGAAACATGTCAGTTTCACTCCAAGCGAAACATGTTTGTTTTAACTAAGCGAAACATGTTAGTTGTAATAAGCGAAACCTGTATGCTATATACCAAGCGAAACATGTTAAACAACTTTCAAGCAAAACATGACAGGTACATAGACAAGCGAAATATGACAAAATACAAAAAGAAACTCTGCCCAAATTTTTTAAAATTTGTGTAATCTTGTGTTTAAAGTCACATAACTTCATTTGCCATGCTTAAATGTTCATTTTCTTCTTTCTAATTGAATGTGTGTCCTAAGTTCCCTTGGAAATGTCATGTTGACTACTTTGAGTTGAATTTTGACTTATGACCTTAGTTGACTTATTCTTAGAGTGTAGTAATTATGTCACGTTTTCATGAAACCTAATCATAGATCAATCATATAATCAAAGGATAACCAACTTAATCAGTAAAATATACATGTTGTATATATAAACTGTATTGGTTAATTCTTAAGCAGAATCATGAATCCTCAAGAAACACTTCAAGCTGCTGCTCGTGATGAAAAGTGGGTTCCTTCTACTGAGAGAGTCAAGATCAGCTCTACCAATATCAGATTGGAAACCATAGTGCCACAAAAGGAAAAGACGTTTCAAGTTGTCATTGACATAATTAAGAATTCCATGTGCTTCAAGGCTTTTACCATATCTGCAGATGTCCTTTAAATCTTTATGCAACAATTCTGGTACACCATTAAGAAGGTTCAAGTCACTAATTCTTATGAATTCCTTTTAGCCAACAAGAAGTGTACTGTCAATGCTGAAGTCTTTCGGACAATCCTTAATATCTGTCCAAGAGTGGAAGGTGAAGACTTCACAGATGTTCCTGATGATGAAACTGCACTCACCTTTCTCCTTAATCTTGGCTACAAGGGTCCACTAAACAAACACACCAACATGTTTGTGGATCATATGCACCAGCCGTGGAGAACTCTAGCTGCTATTATCAACAAGTGCCTTTCTGGAAAGACTACAAGCAACGACAAACTCCGAAAGTCCATGACATATTGTAGGGGATGTTTAATAGGGAAAATGTCAACTATCCTGAATTAATTTAGGAAGATCTTGCTTACTAGATTGATCACAGGAAAGAAAAGAGATCAAGACGTGAGAACATGCCATATCCCTATTTCACCAAAATCATCATCAACCATTTCCTAAAACAACACAAGTCTCTCACCAACCTCAATCACAAGCACTATCATACAATCAAAGATGATAGGATTGTAAGCAGGCTAAAGTTTATCAAAATAGATAAAGACTATCAGGAGTATGGACATCCCATTCCTGATGTGATGCTGACTGATGCAATCAAGCGTTCAGAATCATATCAGATGTTCATCAAATATTCAACAAATCAGATCCCACCTAAGAAAAGCAGAGGTAAATGTTCAAAAGTAAAGAAGACTGTTGAGGAGTCTCAGGAAACTGTCGAGGTATCTGAATATTCTAAACCAGAACTTGAACCAGCTAAGAAGAAAACTGCTAGCGAAGAGTAGTCAAGAAGAAAGTCACATTATCTGCTGATGACACCATAATTTCTGATGATCCTGATGCTGCTTTGGAGTTAGCTAAGTCTATCAGCAAAACTGAAGCTGAAGAAGCAGAAGTAGCAAGGAAAGTCCATGTTACACATGCAAGAATAATGACTGAATCTGTCTTTGAATCTGCTAAAAAGAAGTCTAGCAGCAGAAGTTCTAAGAGTGTAGAAATTCAAGACACTCCAAGTGCTCCAAAGTAAAGGCTAAGCTTAAAGGTGCTCCATCTCTTACTCATGCTGAACAAGAAGCTGCAAACATTATGCAAGCTCTGAAAGAAAGTAAGAAGACAAGCAAAAGACTACCAGGTACTGAAGGCTCAAATGAAGAAACTGGTACTATACCAAGGGTTCTCGATGAGGATAAGGACATCACTAAAAAGAAGGTCATTCTTGAGTGGGGAGATGAATAAGATAGTGAACATTCTGATGATAATGATGATGCTGAGAAGGATGAAAAGGATGGTGATGCTAATGATAAAGGCGATGATGATGTGAGTGATAAACAAGATGATGATGATGAAGATGACAAAACTGAATCCGATGAAGATGATATTTATAAGTACAAGATTCGTGTGCGCAAGGATGAGGATGAAGAAATGAAAGATGCTGAAGTTGAAGGTTCTGATAAAGGCGATGAAGAGATTACTGATGCAGCAAAGGAAGAAGCTGAAAAGACTTCAGCAGTAAAGGATGATACCAAGAAAACCAAACTCCCTGCATCAAGCTTAAGCTTATCTGTATCTTTAGGGAAGTCAAGCTAAAGATATGGTTGTATTATGTTTTGGGAAACTCATGTGTTCTGAACCAATATCTTTGTAATAATAATAAGGAACAAG
>BQNB010175054.1:0-13200 GCA_026074375.1 Tanacetum coccineum
GAGGTGGTTCGGATGATGTTGGTGAAGACGAGATGATGTAGTGACGGGGGTGACGAGGTGGTGACGATGATGGAGATGGTGGTGATGGTGGCGACTGCTGTTGGTGGAGGTCATGGTGGTGAGGCAGCCGTGGTGATGATGGTGCGGCTGGTGGAGGTGGCATGGAGAGGAGATGGTGACGCGGCTGTTGTGGGTGGTGTATGGCGTAAAGGTGGTGGCGAAGGGGGGATGATATGGTGGAGATGGGGTGGTGTCGTGGTGGAGTTGGTGGCGGCTGAGGAGAGACAGCCAAGGTGGGTGGTTCGAATGTGGTGTGGCAGCGGGGTGATGGAGATGTGGTGGTGATGGCGTGGAGCACCCGCTGTGGTGGCGGCGATGGCGGCAGTTGGCCGGAAAATGGCCGGGATCTGACCGGAAGAAAAAGGAGGCGCCGAAAAACTTTATGAGGGGGAGGAGTGTGTGCCAGGGTTTGATAAAATGAATGTAAACCCTAGTGGGTTACATATATATACTAGAAACTTATAAAACAAAGTGGCACATGTAATATAGTCTAGGGTAAGTGGTGAAAATATTTTCTCAAGACCAAAAGTTTAACTTTTGTTAAATAATGGTTCGGGTCTCGTTTAGGCTAGTTAACGGTTGAATTAAAACACGAAAGTTGCGCCATTGTGTTCCAAATGATTTTTCCTATGAAAATGAGTATTTACTTGACTATATTTTATAAATGTTTTTATAAAATTTATTTAATGTTTATTATATATTTGGGTATCATGGGTAAGTGTTGTCCGTAAAAATAAAAGTTTTATTTGAGCATTCGCGTTTTTAAACAAACGTTTTTGAAAAAAAAATGTAAAATAATTTATTAAATATTTTTATTAAATAAAAAGTGATAATTAATATAAATTTAATTATTCATGTGTCGGTACGCGTTGTGTGTGGTGTTCAAAACTTTGCGAGGCTATTTAAGTCATTTTCTGCTTGGTTTCGTGTCTCGGGTAAAACTGAAAAGTTGTCAGGAATGGCGTTTTATGACAAACGCCAGTATATCCCATAATCAATAACTCATTTTGGCGGGTCGTTTTTGATAGGTCAACTTATGAATAACATGTATCTTCTCGTTTTCAAGTCAAATAAGTTTGGAAAATAAATTTGTAAATGAGAGATAATAATAATAATTATGATTTATTATTTAAATACGTTTCAAAAAATTACCGATTACGCGGTAATCGTTTTTATGTGTCCGTAAAAGGTCAAAAAGTCAAAAAATCAAATCGCACCCAAAAAGTCAAAGGGTAAAATAGTCATTTAAAATCTTGAAAATTGCCGGTTGTGACATTACCTACCCCTTAAAGGAATCCCGTCCCGGAATTCGATTTGAGTTAACCGATTTTGTGACCAAGAAGAGATTTAAGATTTACTAAACCAGTTTTGAACATGACGTTGATAACTTTATTCAGCAAAATTTGATGTTTCGACATTTCTCATATACATAAATTTTGGCTAGGTTTGACCAGGATATTTAATCCATCAGAATAAGTATTTCAGTAAAATATCATTAACGATGAAAACATCAAAGGAGAAGGTGTAGACTCATGGGTATATCTATATAAGGGTTTAAATGTTTCAGGGCAGAGATATCGGTAAGGATCGATGATTAATATCGGACAAGGCTAAAGGATGTAAGTATTCAACTTACTTAAGAAGCACGAGGATGAATCATGAGTCAACCCACCGTAAGCAAACGATGCAATTAAAGTATAACCAAACAGTTCTAACCGCGACCTAATAAATAGACGCGTCATAGAACGAAAAATAATAATAATAAGGAAACGTTACACGCATCATTTAATAACGAAATAGACAACCATATATGTTTGTGCTTTAGTTTAGTCAACAAAAATGTGTTTTTACGAACTTATTAAGTTTATGAAGATGTTATGACGTTCTTACGAAAAGTTACTATTTATAGAAAGTTTCCATTTTAGGAAAGTTTTTAGTTTCGGGACGTTAATAGCGTCCTCTAATTTTATCGTCTCCATATTTCCAAAAACGAACTAGTGAAACCCTAGCGTCTAACCAAAATTCTTAGCTCGCTAAATTATATATAAAAAACTTGCTATCTTACAGAACGACAATGGCAACGATTATCATTTTAGAAAATTTCTAAACCTTCGTTTTAATATTAAGAAGTTTCACAAATATTTTCAAAGACTTTCGGCACTTAATAAATCTTTCGAAACATTTTTAAACGTCCATTTTACCCTCATTTAAAACTCGGACCAACAACTCTATTTATATAAATCACCCATGGACTTGACCATACACTTGACCATAACACCGCCATATTTTTCCAAACCATATCCTCAAAAATCTTGTACCGCCAAAACTCTCAACAAAATCCACTATAATTCTAAGCCTACTCATTGGCATTCTTTTTGTTTCATCTCACGAATCTCACAAACTCTAACAAAAAAACTATATATTGAAATCATCAAAATCTTCCTTTAATAAATATTCATTTTAATCATTTGAAATTCATATCACAAACCATATGTGTAGCGAATAAAAGTTTAAGAATACATAGCCACACTAAACTATAACAAAACGGTGTTGTTGCGGAGAGTGAGGACATCTCAAAAATCAACAATCCACATACATAAGGTCACGAATGAGGGGAGCTGCGGGCAGGAGCTTATGGCTAGGCGGTGGAATATTACACGCAGTGTTAGTTCAAAGATGGAATAAAACTCATTAGCTCAAGAGTGCAAAGTCGGTTAGCTCACAAACCAATCTATGTCGCAAGGTTTTGTAACGGCAAAAGTAATAACTTAAGAATGAAATAAGGTGGTTCCAAGCGAGGCCTTAAGATTTTGCTGAGTGGTAAGACGCGATTGTGTTTCTAGATCTTTTTAACGGAGTTCGGTGATTATCGGGTTTGAGTTCATACTCGTGTCATATTGGATACCATTAAGCCCACTCATTTTAATTTATTATTTGCATAAAGAAGCGTCCTAATTTATGTAAATAATGAATTGATAAACTTATGGTTCGGTGATTTACAATTTATTTATTTAAACGAAGAGGCGTCTCAATCCTTTCAAATAAAGAGATTATAAATCACCCTACTTAATAACTCCCGATGCAATACGCGTACTCACAAAATTCTCTAAGGTGGTGGATGACATAACGATGCAGGAGCTCTAATGAGTATGGGACGAGTGTTTAAAACTCGTCTTCGGAGACAGGGAGTAAAACAATCAGGGAAGATCGACATAGTGTTCAAATAGTGATAAGGGACACGGTTAAAGTAAAATAAGTAAAGTTCTTTATGAACAAGTTTACATAGCCAATTATCATATTAAACCCTCCTGTTAACAGGTCCCGTCCCATACAAGACTGTTGTAATGCTTAGTTACATATCATATTCCATGTTAAACCAAACACTCGTGTGATCTGGGTTTTGTGTAAAAGTATTTGTTTTTCGGATATAGGGAGTATGAAAATAGAAGTTCGAGACAATTGCATCCGCTCACATTGGTCTTAGACAAATTTTAGAGACTATTGTGTCATCCACAATGTCTTAGAAAAGTTTAATATTTATATAGACAACTTCTATATAAGTAAATAAGGAGATATACGTAAGGCAAATCGTAACGGCAGGAGAAACGATGACTACAGAGAAAAAGGATAAGCAAATAGAAAAGTTCATCGCGGGACAAAACAAGCTTAAAGCCAAGATGTCACTCACATATCCGGACATAGAAAAGAAATCAACGTATAAGAGACACATAAAAGGGCTACTTAAGGATACCCTACTGGGTTATAGACCAGGACCTGACTTTCTACCTCGATATTCATACTGGTTCTCTATAGAACCTTAGCTCTGCACCAATCTGTTCACTCCCCAGACGGGGCCTGGTCGGAAACGTGTCCAAGGAACGTGAAGTTATATACATCACACAAAGCTACGGAGAGAAAAGACCATAATGACGTTTTTGAAAATCATAGACTCTTTGCATTAATTAAAATAGATAATTTACAAAGATTCGAAAGTAAATATTTGCGAAAGCGTAAGAAAATGTAGCGGAAGCATAATTAGGTTTTCAAAAGACAACGAGTATGAAAGAGAAATAAAGTCTTGATAAATGGTATCATATTGCACGTAGACTCCACATAGCACGTCAAGAAGTCCAAAGCTAAACACCTGAACAAAACATGCTAAAAACGGTCAACATAAAGTTGAGTGAATTCATAGGTTTAAGTAAAACATTTATGAGGATAAAAAACGTTTAGCGAATATTGCTTCACTCATAATATTATGAAAAGTATTTAGTAATTAGTAACGTTCAACCAAAGCAGTATGGACCACAAGTTTCCAAAACGTATGCAACAATTATAACAGATACAACTTCACATAAAAAGGTATTTACGTTGCGCTAAGCTCATGACACTGAAGCTAATAATGGAAGTAGCATATAACATGCCAAGTAATTGCTTGCCCTTACAGGTGTCCGACCAAAGACCACCTAACCAGATTCGACGTGACATATATCCGTTTGTTCTTGGCAAACTCGAACAGTAAGTGCTTCTTACCCGGATAGGGATAATTGGTCCCAATAGATCTATTTATTCACTCGCGCTCACTTAACCAATAGGACGGTTACAGTAATTAACGGTTTATGATATTTCGGGCAATATTGGTCTCAACGCTACTTAGGCAACACGTAAACAGGGAGAGTAAATCAAGATACTTGTGTCCATAGTAAAAGTAGCCAACGTTTTTGTAAAAGCTTAAAGTACTTATATCCATAAGTAAAAACAAGTGTGATATCAATCATGTAACAAATTTGTAATCAACGTATACGAGTTTGAAATTCAGTAGTGTAAACGAGTTTGTAAACAAGCATGTTTCTCACCCCAAAGATATAAAACATTTAACCAAAACGAGTAAAAGTAGGGCTATGAACTCACCTCGAAGTTGCAGAACAATTAATAGAAATGCAAATAATAAGCAAAGCACAACGAAAACCAGAACGGCTCGACCAGAAGATGCGGCTTAACTTAACGGCTAAGTCCCACTAGCTTATGATGATGAATTTGGGTTTTCCGATGGATGAGTACATCAACGCGACACGTTGATAAAGGATTGAGGTTTCAAGTTGTAAGAGTTTGGTGGTTGGTTAAATAAAATAAATCGAAAAGCAAACAAAAGTATGTAATATATTCCGTATATATTACATATGAAAAATGAACAATTATATAATTCATATGGTGAATTATATAATAAAAAAAGTACAAACACCAAAAGAATACAGTCGTAGTATATAATTACTTAACATGTATTATATAAGAAACGTGAGAAAATGATTGTAATAATATAATTCGACACGTATTCGGAAATCACCAATTTAATTAATAAAAGTTTTTGAATAAAAGTATACAGCAAATGTTTTAAGTACGAAATAGAAAAAAACGTTTTCAAAGTTTTTTTACAAAAGTTATAATTTATTTCTATAGTCGGGTAATTAATAAAATAAGTATTTTATAATTTTAAGATTTTGTTCCGCTTTTTTAACCAACTAGTTGCCTTGTTTTATAAAAGTAAAGATTGTCGTTATTTATCGGTTCATGTATCATTACAAATAAATAACTTAAAACTATATAACTTTGTCATTTTATCAGGTTTTAAGATAATAGAAATTTGAAGTAAAATGACTAAGTAATAGAAATTTTTAATAAAATTCGGCATGACCTATCTTTTATAAAACGTCTCGCCCCACTTTTATAAAAATAGCAATGTTTTCCACTTTTTAATCATTATTCCATGTTTACGAATTACTCCTGTTTTAATATATAGATCTAACCAAATCAAACAAGATATGTTACAAATTACCCGCGTGTTTCAATATATATATCTAACAAAATCAAACAAATAACAAAATATAGCAAAACCAAACACACCCCTCATTGGGGCTGCTGTCACAAGCGCACCCTTATTAGGGGCTGCTGTCCCAAACGCACCCTTAGGGGTTACTGAACATCGAAACAAACACCCCTTATGGGCTGCCCAAAACAAACACCCCTGTTTGGGGTTTTTATTCACCCAAACGCCCCCCTTTGGCAGTTTACTACAAAAACAAACACCCTATTTGGGTCGTTAAAACGCAAAAACAAACACCCTTTACGGGTTATGAAAACCAAACACACCCTTATAGGTGTTAAGAAAACCAACATAAATAACTACAACAAAAATATAACCAACCAAACTTGAAAAATATAGAAAGAGAGGCAAAGGTGGTGGTGGTTTCGGTTGGCGGCAAAGCCGCAGTGGGGTGGCGGTTGACGGCTGATGAAGATGACGATGGTGGTGAGGTGGTTCGGATGATGTTGGTGGAGACGAGATGATGTAGTGACGGGGGTGACGAGGTGGTGACATTGATGGAGATGGTGGTGATGTCGTGGTGGAGTTGGTGGCGGCTGAGGAGAGACAACCAAGGTGGGTGGTTCGAAGGTGGTGTGGCAGCGGGGTGATGGAGATGTAGTGGTGATGGCGTGGATCACCCGCTGTGGTGGCGGCGATGGCGGCAGTTGGCCGAAAAATGGCAGGAAGGAAAATGAGGCGTTGGAAAACTTTATGAGGGGGAGGAGTATGTGCTAGGGTTTGATAAAATGAATGTAAACCCTAATGGGTTACATATATATACTAGAAACTTATAAACAAAGTGGCACATGTAATATAGTTTAGGGTAAGTGGTGAAAATACTTTCACAGGGACCAAAAGTGTAACTTTTGTTAAATAATGGTTCGGGTCTCGTTTAGGCTAGTTAATGGTTGAATTAAAACACGAAAGTTGCGCCATTACGTTCCAAATGATTTTTTCTATGAAAATGAGTATTTACTTGACTACATTTTATAAGTGTTTTTATAAAATTTTATTTAATGTTTATTATTTATTTGAGTATCATGGGTAAGTGTTGTCCGTAAAAAATAAAACTTTAATTTGAGTATTCACGTTTTTTTAAACAAACGTTTTTGAATAAAATGTAAATAATTTATTAAATATTTTTATTTAATAAAAAGTGATAATTAAATATAAATTTAATTATTTTTGTGTCTGTACGCGTTGTATGCGGTTTTTAAAACTTTGCGAGGGTATTTTAGTCATTTTTTGCTTGGTTTCGAGTCTCGGATAAAACTGAAAAGTAGTCCGAAATGGCGTTTTAAGTCAAACGCTAGTATACCCCATAATTAATAACTCATTTTGGCGGGTCGTTTTTTTGATAAGTCAACTTAGGAATAACATATATCTTCTCGTTTTCAAGTCAAATAAGTTTGAAAAATAAATTTGTAAATGAGAGATAATAATAATAATTATGATTTATTATTTAAATATGTTTCAAAAATTTACCGGCTACGCGGTAATCGTTTTTATGTGACCGTAGAAGGTCAAAAAGTCAAAAAGTCAAGTCGGAACCAAAAAGTCAAAGGGTAAAATTTTCATTTAAAAATCCCGAAAATTGCCGGGTGTGACTATTGTGCAATATGACAGTGAATATATGCAAATACAATCAAACCCATGACTTAGCATCCCCGCTAATCATGTACCATGACCTAGCATCCCCGCTAGTCATCAAACCAGCATATACCAATGCTCTTGGGGTCGCAACCCCGAGGTTATATGCACCTAACGGCCTCCCAGTACTGGAGCATTTACATAGGGCAACCTTTCACAAAAATAGCAAATCCTTGCTAATCACACATTGCCATGCACCTCGATGCATGCAAGAACAATCATACCACATAATATTCACATAGCAGTCATAAGCACAAAAATTATCCCAAAAACAAAACCACATTTCGCACAGTTCAGAAAAATAGTTCAAAACACATTTTGAGTATCATTTTCCCCCAACGGAAAAGATTTAAAAAGTGGGGCTACGAGAACTCACTTCGACAAATGATGGTAACCGCACAGATAATCTCCACACAACGCACAACAATCTATACACAACGAACCAAATAACCTCTACACAACGAACCAGATAACCTCTACACAACGAGCCAAATAACCTCTACACAACGAACCAAATATCTCTACAACGCACAACGGTACCCGACCATGACCTAATCATTAATTTCACCTTATTAATATTTATTGTACAATTTGCCTTATTGTACAAGCGTTCGTCTTTACTCACACCAATTTCTTATTCTCGATTTAAACCTTTATTCCCATCACAACCTTTATTCTCTTTACCAAAACACTTGTTCTCATTTCAAGACCTCATTCTCATTACAAAACGTTTATCCTTATTACCAAAATACTTGTTCTCATTTCAAAATCTCATTCTCATTGCAAACGTTTTGGTATCATGGTTGTGTGGTAACTACGTAAAACAACTCGATGCACTTGGGCTAAGTGCGACATCAACACAAAATACTCAAAACATCTCCAATCGTTAAAACGAGCCAGTTGACCAAACAATCCAAGAGAATCCGACGAGAAATAAGTATGAATTCAAAGATCAAAAATAAATAAATTAACATCTCCATAATCGATATATATATATATATATATATATATATATATATATATATATATATATATATTGTATATGTTATACTGTATATAAAATATATATGTATATGTATAATATAATATATTATGTTATGAATATATATATATGTATATATATATATATATATATATATATATATATATATATATATATATATACATAAGTATACTACATCTTGAAATAAAATAATAAATATTTTATTATATTTTTTTTCGTACTTTATCGGGGCTAAAAGGGGTAAATATAATCTCGTCATCTTAGTTACGTCCACGTTCATCTTTTAAATCCTTAACATTATACGTACAAAAGTCGTCTTTTGTCCTTTAGTCGAGTCGACACAAAATAATTATTCCACATTATTTTCTAAGTGTGACATTTTTTCACAAAATTTCTACATGACCCGTTCATTTGAAAAAGGTTTCCAAACCTTATATTTCAATATTTTCCTCAATTTTTCAAAATTCCGACAAAATGCCAAAAGTCTATATTTTCTAAGCGATTTCTAAATCTTCACTAAAGTTTGACCAATTTAACCAATTTCCATGTTCGACACTATTTATCAACCAATTTATCCGTTTTAATCATCCAAATTATCAAGTTTTTTACCCATTGAGCCTGAAAGCCCACGTTAGTCCATTATCACTTGTTAAGTCCAACATAGCCATTTTAAATCCTAATTGAGTCCATTAGTCCTTTTACTAGTCATTGGGCCTTACGGCCCATTAAGATTTTAATATTTAGCCCAAAAAAACTTTATATGTGTCCAAATCCAATACATACATATATGCCAAAACCATTAAGCCGAAACTAGCATAAGCAAAAACCAAAATAAGCCAAACTCGAATAAGCCATGACCGAATAAACTAAAATCAAATAAGCTAAAACCCAAATAATCCGAAGCCTTATAAGCTCGAATAAGCCTCAAAATATGTCGAACCGAATAGGCCATAAGCCAAAATATAAGCCGAAACATAATAAGCCATAAGCCCAATATAAACCGAAACATAAATAAGCCATAAGCCGAATATAAGCCGAAACATAATAAGCCAAAACAAATAATCCATAAGCTCAAATAAGCTAAACCCAATAAGCTAAAATTAATATAAATGGGCCAAGCCCAATATCCTTTTTCTTCTTTCCTTTTTGCCGAGACCAACAAAGCCCAAAAATACAAATAAGCTCCTAATGAGCTTATTTTTAAGCTATCATTTCGAAAGTATGCCCAAACAAGCACTTGACACAAAAGTAAATTTACCAACACAACTATAATATAAAAGTGACCATTTCTTGTTCTTTTCTTTTTGTATTCGACGCAAACAAACACCCTTTAAACACACTTTTCGTTTTCAAGTTTTGATTTTCACGACGATCAACTTGTACAACTAACATTTAGACACCATAAGAATCATAAAAGTACAACTATTTTTAGTTTTTAGAAAAACTTACCAAAAGGGTTTTGAAATGCGAGAAGAATGCGAAACCGACTACCCAAACGTAGTTTAATCAATAACCCAATCACTAGAATCAACCCGATAGTCTTCCTTAACCCCGTGTTCTTGATAAATCTTCAAAAAAATGATGTTTCTTGGTCTTGTGGCTTGCGTCCGATTTTAAGAGAGAAAGAGAGAAGATATTTTTTATTTTTGTTTGATTTTTGAAAGTGTGAAATGTGTGTGTGAGGTTAAGACAAATATACATGTACCATGCAAGGACCAAATAGCTAAAATTAAGCCTTGGTGTTCCCCTCTTCTTGTCCATAACCGGCCAAGGTATCCTAGGGGCTCGGGGTGGCTTCTTTTCATGTCGGGTTCGCGTAAAACTCAAAAACTTTGACTTTAAAATATTTTCCGAAGTTCCGTAGTATTTTTATTGATCTTAAAAACATTTTTCCGATAACCTAGGTTATTTACAAGACATTTCCAACTTAAACTTCCCAAAATTCATTTTGGACATTCAACGGACGTGTCGGGACCAAAATACGAGGTTACTTCAAATCAAACCGAAACCTTTCTCACAAGTTTAAAAGTTTCTCGACTTCAAAAATACATCTTATCACTTTAGACTTCGTTCACAAATTTCACTTTTACGACCGATACGCACTTAACTCAAATTTCACGAAAACGCCCGTTTTCTGATAACTTTTAACTCACACCTCCACGATTTACGTTCTAGACAAACGTTACTTCAAATTACGAAATTACTTATTAAATAAGTTCGTTATATTCACCCACGATTATTAAACCCGTTCTCTACTTAACTGTCGTGTCGGTACGCGCTGCGTGACAATTTCGCGGAACATAGGAAAACTTCCCGAAATGCATTAAAATAACAACCTAAACACTCTGATATGAAAAGATGAATCAAAAGTGATTCACTCTCAAAACTCAAGACTTTCTCAACACCCGGTTAATCCATAACCGTTTTACACAAAATAAATCAACCGAAGTTAACTTTTTTAGCTTTCTGCCAATAAAGCTGACAAAATCAAAAGACTCTGATAGAAAATTACAATATTTTATAATACTTATACTTAACCCTGGACAAGTTACCGGTTATCACAGTCTAACCCCCTTAAAGGAATTTCGCTCCCGAAATTCAGCTCAAATCATCAATCACAACAACGATCACATTTTGATTCCTTATGAATACGCACTAGTTCTCTATCGGATCAGTCTCTTCAAATGAGGTTTCTTTCGATTCCCCCTAGAGACTTAGTTCTAATGTTCTGTCCGTACACTTCCTTATGATCTATCTAGATCTTGTCTCACACAACATGATAATCTTTCCTAGTATCTCCACAACTTAACAGTCCTTCCTAACCTTTGGGTTACATATTCGGTCGGGTGTCCGGATATGATCCAATCCTCGACGTGACAACAAAAATCTTAAAGCATTTGACGGCATCTAGTCCCTTGGTTGTTCTATTCGGTGGGTTTAGTCCTCCAAGAGGTATGTGTCCCACACATCACGACTCTTGCACTACTCTTTCACGATCATCTAAGGATTGCTTATCAAAAGTCTAGACTCTCGCAAGTAGATATTACTTGCTTCAGGTACTTTGGGTTCCAACCCACTAAGAATTTAAAATATTCATCGGGGTCACACTATGATCGAAATCAGATTCCAACTTAGCTTACTACGATCACATCCAAGTCTCCTCGTGACTACACTGGGTTTTACCTAACTTCGCGTTCTTCTAACGCAATTGTTTGACATGTCACTTGTATATTTTTAAAGTTCCACATAGGTGGGGAAATAAATGTGTGAGGGGTCTCACAAGAATGGAAATCCTATTTGAGGTAAGTGATGAACCATGTCACTACCTGGCATAGACAACGACGTACCCAGGTACCGAACGTATCAACTCATGCAATATAACGTACTACCATCCATTGATTTTCAAATTCCGTACAAATCATTCTACTACCATCATAACTATGATTTCGATAAGAATCAACTACCGACTGATACTAATCAGTTCATATCTACTATCACCGAGACTACTTAGTTTAGATCTAACACTAACCGAAGCTACACGGTTTAGTGGTGTACAACTCTTAATCAAGAATCTCATATAGTCTACTACTCCCCTCCAGACTCCTGTCTTCTCTCCATCCTAGCAACACAATCTGCTAGCTCAAATCGCTCATGCCTCTCCTCAGCAAGTTGCCTCCTCAAATCCTGGTTCTCCTTCTGAATATCATATATAGCATGCCACAGGGCTGCCCTTTGGCATCAGTCTGACATGCCCATGCCTCTAAAGATAATATCGGCCTCTATATAGCAATAAATGTCACCGTAGCTCTCTTATGCTCCCGTTATACCTTTGTGAAAAGATCTCATCTCTAACTGCCCTTGACCTAGTATACAACTCCCTCAAATCCCTATCATAACCCTTGAACAAAGTAGGTGGTAGTGCATCCAAACGCTGGGTATGATCATGAAGTATGCTCTCATAGAGCTCTAACTGCGCCCCTACCTCTAAAAATTGGTCCTCATCTACCGATATGGTAGTTGTTGGGGTAGCCATTTGCGAAGCTAAGGGTGATGGAAATACCGGGGATGATAGTAAAACTGGTAAGGAACTAAGCGACCACTCAGGAGATGGCGATGTCTAAACAGGTGCAACTAGTGGTACATAAGTTGGAATGTCAGTATAAACCCTGCCATCCTCAGGATCTACCCATGTAACAAGGGTGGGTTGTCTAAATGCAGATTCCCTCTCTGCTCCTTCCCGCTCTAGCACCGACCTAGAGCTCTGCCCTACCTCATACGTACAAGTGCTATCTCCTCAGTCAACCCAAGGGTGCGACGCTAAGTGGTATGTGTTTAAATACACATACCTTTGACCATGAAAAACGGACTTAAATGACCAAAAACATACCCAAAAATACATTGTATTTGTATGTTTTGCATTTATATTGTTCAGGAAACGAATATCTAAGAAAAGGACAAAAACAAAGTCAAAACGACAAAACCGAGCACGAGAACGGAAAGAGCATAAAAAATTCAAAAAGTCAACAAAAGTCAAACCCGAGAGGTCAAAGTCAAAGCCGAAGCCAAAACTAAAGAAATACTTAATGGGCCAACCCGCACCCATTTAATGGGCCGGGACAGCCCA